>JBCEWC010012613.1:0-15718 GCA_038996855.1 Solanum aculeatissimum | reverse complement strand
CCCCCCCCCCCCCCCCCCCCCCCCCCCCCCCCCCCCCCCCCCCCCCCCCCCCCCCCCCCCCCCCCCCCCCCCCCTGTTATTCTTTTCTCCCTATGTTATGCTTAAATTTACTCTAAATTGCTTTGCTTCTTAGGCTAACTTGCCTTGATGGGCTAGGCAGGTGTCATCTCCTCCATTTTCGGATCATGAGAATAAAATAAATTACCCAAAAACTAATTAAATTCTCAATTATCACAATAGTCCCCTTATTAAAATATTAAAAAATTTATTATAGTTTCTACCCACAAAAATTATTTCAAATATAATGGTACATTCTTTAGAAAAAAGTGAGAGCCCCAAGAAAAAAAGTGAAGCCCGAAGCAATTATTTAATGGATAATTTCAAATATATAATTAACTAATTAATTTACAATAAATATTATCATATTTTATTTACAAGAACAATAGCCCAAAATTCGTAGTAATATACATAACTATACAATATAGCTTGTCAAAAGTCATAAAAAGTATACACTGACTATACAATGTGGATTATTTATACATAAGTTATATACTAAATATACATTATGATACACTTAAAAACTAATTATAATTTGACTATACATGAAATATATATTTACTATGCATGTCTATACAATGAATGACTATTGTTTTTATAATTATTTTGATCGAATAATCATGTACTGTAATTTTCTCATTATTTAATTGTCTTATAATATAGTCGACGTTGTTATTGATAGTAAACTTTTTTTAATCAACTTTCGTAGGATTTCAGTCTATCTTCTGAAATCTTAACTTTTACCGGTGAATAAATTCATGCATAAGGGTTTGTTTGGAAAGCCACCTGGTAATTGAAATTGGTGTAATTACTATGGTAGTAATTACACACCCTGTAATTACACACGCTGGTAATTACACTCTCCTGTTTGTTTGCTAGAGTGTAATTACAAGTATGTTGTTTGGTTGCACGAGTGTAATTACAAGGTTATATTAAATTTTAAAATAAAAGTTAATTATCTAAAATTAAAAATTTATATTAGACAAATATAGGTATTTATAAATAATATTAAATTAAATATTTAAGATACATATTGTGTTTCAAAAATATATTAATTAGTAAATATATATTCTTAACTAATATTATTAAAAATTTAATTTATATTTTTTAAATTAGTATGTTTTAACTAAATTAATTATAAAAACTAAAAATATATATTTTATGTGAACATCATGAAATGTGTGTTTGACAAAAATATTAAATATTATAAATACAATGTCATAATAAAATTGTTAAAATATTTGATAAAAAATAATCTAACTAAAAAAAATAAATGGCTAGTAATGTGAAATATCAAGTCAATACTACAAAAATAAATGAAACTAAAAATTATAACATAAGTTTTAAATTCAAAATAAAAAAATTAGCATAATGCACTTATGCCAAATTTCAATATAACATACATAAATACGATTTAAAAGAAAAAATTACATTGTTGACACCCAATTTTGACCTGACTTTTTAAAAAAAATCATACTTTTGTGTTATTTTTTTTAATAGTTTAAAATATCTTTTTGGCAATTTTAAATTATTTTTTTTATAATTACTATTATTTTTTAAAAAATATTAATATTTTAATTAATTTAATTTAAATTTTAACACAGTGTAATCATTTATTTTTTCTTATTCAGATATAATTATACACAAATATATTTAGTTGGCCCACAATTTGAACCCTATTTTTAGCCAATTAGATTTTGAAATGCGTACATAACCTGCCCATTAGAATAGACATTTTAATTTTAAGAAAATTTAAAATATTATTTTTCCTTTCCCAAAAAAACCATCATTTCATTTCTCTTTTCCGGCAACCATGGCCGAGCCAAAACAGACACCAAATGGCTGCCACCATATCACCTTTCTCCACCTTCAACATCCAAACACAACCACCAACAAACCACTATAGCAGCCGCTAGAAAACAACAAACAACCCACCAAACCCCCAACACAAAACAACGGAAACCACCACCAACAAACCCCTCCTTCCACATGTTTTCTCCAGCCACAAAAACAACCAAACGAACCCCTTTTCGACCCATACGACACCGCACAACCATTGTCCAAACCAGCCCTTCACCGGCCAGAATCACCATCCAAACTTCCACCCATACCCACCGGAAAAGAGCCACTTCACCCTCACAACTCCACCATCGGAGCAGCCACCTGAAAATCCCAACCAAATGACACAATCACGACACCCAAAATGATCAAAAAAACGTCCAGCCACCAAACGACCTCAACTTCGGTGAACAAAACCAGCAGCCAAACCACCACTCCAAACCACCATTACACTGCTGGAATACTCTATTTTCAGCCCCTAAAACAACCCCAAAATGTCACCCCAACAACGCACAAAACAATTTGAAAATCAGTTCCCAAAATCCCCCAAACCCTGCCGGAAAAACACCCCATTTCAGCCAAGAATCAGCCCCAAAATAGGCCACAAAACCGTCGCCAAACACATCTAAAACCCCCTAAACCGTCGCCTAAAACATCACCTCAAAACAACCCCTCAAACCCCCTGGAAACCACACCTAAATGACCCCCGTTTCAGCGGGGAAATACACCTCGTCGGGGAGCTCGAAGCTCCCACAACCAGACCCCGAACAACGACTTGATGGATGGAACAACCAGCAGCCAACACAGACTACCGAAACTATTCAAAACCAAGCTTCCAGATCTAGCCAAAAAAGCTACACACTGGGTGATCTTCTCTTTTGCATTTTTGTATATTTAATCCACGCATAATTTGCAATTACTTTATTTTCCTATTGTTAATCCATTCATGTTGATGTTGCTGCTTTAAGTTGATTAAATTACTACATTTCTTTTGTTTATTCTTTTCGGTGATTGTTGACCAATGTTAATGTTTTATTTTTCTCATAGGTTTTTTATTAATCCATTAATAGTATATATATTGTTGTTATATAATTTTCCTGTTGTATCTGTTTATGAGTACTTTATTGGTCACGATCTCTTTAGTTTTTTTGGATTATCTTCTGAAAAATTCAATTAATTTTGTGTGTTGATATGACTTTGTGTGCACTGTTGATAGTATTTTGGTTATTTTTTCTTTTTATATTATTGATAATTTCATATTATATTTTTTGTTTAAAATTGACCAATGAAAAAATTATTCGTCGAATTTTGAGGCCTTTCCATTTAAAAAGACGGAAAAATCTAGTTTAAATTAATATTTTATTCCATTTTAAAATTCAAAAATTTTAGTTTAAGTTTACATATACATTGTTTGTAAAATTGGCCAATGACAAAACTTTTTCGTCGATTTTCAAGATCTCCCCATTTAAAAAAGATAGAAAATATTAGTTTAGATCAATTCATTTTTTATTTATTCATTATTGTGTATATTATTGACGTTAGGCAAACACTAGGTCATTTCTCGCATTATTATTTATTTCATTCTTTGTGTATATTTCATTATTATTGTATTTGTGTTATATTGTATATCTCCTTCTCAATTTGAAAAAATAAGTTCAGTCAGGATCCACAATTGTGAATTTTGAAGGGTGTTAATAACATTATTAAAATTATTAATTTCTTAATTATCTTTAAAATTAGATGGCGACTTTAAATTAAATTTATTTTTCCTTTAAATTCTTTTATTTTTTGCGAGTCACCACGACGTTGCGCCTCGTGATGTCAACATATGTATATTTATAATTTTATCCAACAATGATTCAAATTTAATTTAAAAATTAGAATGCTAATAACATTATGCTAGTGAAAAAAATAGAATAAATAAATAAATAAGATAATGTGAAAAATTGTATGGAATCACATGACATATAAAGATTGAGAATAAGAAAGAAATGAAAAATAAATATTATAAAATGAAGTATAGTTTTAGAAAAAAATTAGAATAATAAAAATAAAAAGAATTTAAAATAATCAAAATAAATTTAAAATGAAAATATTAAAATAAAAGAAAGAAATTAAAAAGTAACCAACATGTAATTACACTATGTAATTACCTGCAATACACAGTCCACCCCCTCCCACCCCCATGAATTGGAAAGTATAATTACACTCAGTCAATTGCACTTAATTATCTGTTATCCAAGTAATTACTTGTCCAATCAAACAGGCCAGAAAATATTATTACACCCAATTATATCAAATTCAATTATCACGATGTCCTTCTAAACAAGCTCTGAATATTTGCCTCAACTTCATCCCAATTGTAAACCTAAATGTATAATCGAAATTACTCTGTATAAGATGTTTGTTTTTCTTTAAAAAAACTAAAATAGGTAACAATATTTTCGTTAGACAAAAAAATTAAACGTTCATTAGAGCCTCTTCAATTTTATATTAAATTTTACATCAAATCTTATTTTAGTATTGTATTTAATATTTTAAAACTAAAATTCTACATCAAATTCTATGTTATTTTAGTGTGTAAATAATGTTACACTTAATCACATCAATTTACTTTGTTAGATATTTGAATTTTATTTCACCATACAAAACTCTTACCAAATCCCAACTAAATAAAAAAAATGATATTATAATAACAAAGAGAAAGAAATTTTCTCTTTTAATAACTAGGGGGTGAGACTTGTGTCAGTACAGGCCTAACATTATTAATATTGACCTGTTTAATTTTATCGTATTTGTTGACATTCAATTTTTACCCTCCCCAATATAGATTAACTATCGAGCTTTTAATTTTAACAATTTGAAATAATTAGCTTTCGAAAATGCAAAAAAAAAAATTAAAATAATTTTATATATTTCGTTTCAAGTATTATACATTTTGGTATTACATTTTTCATTGATTTGTTCATCAATTTCCCAAATTGGATTTTCATTTTAGGATTAACCATTTCATAATTCGATTAATTATTTTAAGTTATTGATATTTAAAAGCTCCTTAATTAATTTGTATGATTTCGTCTCGTGATCAATTTAATCAATTCATTCAAATTGATCACATTTAAAATGGTCGTATTTGTAATTAAATTGACTATTCCTTAAATCTAATTCCCCTCCCCCTTTTACTTGATTCTTTAGACCATTTTTGGTCCATTTACGGGACCAAATTCGGCCCAATCTATTTCTTATGCAACGACACTCCAATCCAGTCCATTTTCCCCTAATGCCCAGCCCAAACGTGCTCCAGACCCGGCCCACTCCCCATAATTCCATCAGCTTGTACACCAACACACATACACATCTACTCACAGATACACTCCCTCACCCATCACTACACGCGCCCCTTTCTTTTTCCCCTTTTCTCCCTCACACGCCAAACTCTCCTCACGCTCCCTCACCTTCTTCCTCATCGCGAACAAACCTAGAACAACCAACGTTCCTCCATAACAAATTCCCAACGAACTCAGATTCTTCCCAACGATTTCAACCTTGACGTGTCCTCGTTTAAATTTGGGAATCAGCCACGCGTCGTCATCTCTTCATCTCCCCGCCCTTAATCCCTCAAATCGATGGCTCATCCTTTCAATCCGTTGGAGATTATCAACAATTTCAAGTTTCTTCTTATCCTTTAGGATTTTGAATTCAAATTTCGAATTCAATCAGCCCAAAATTCCCCTTTTGCCCATGAATTTTTCGTTCCCGTTTTGCCCTGATTTTGGGGCTATATATATACTCTCTTCTCCACTGTTTCAAGAGAGGAATTAAGTCGTTCTTCACTCCGGAAAAATCCTAGAAATTAGGAACGTTTTGCAGTAGCCTTTACTCTCAGAAAACTCTAGCTATCTTTCAGAAAAGTTCATCAATCTGAGGGTGCTCGAAGTCGGAATCTCTGGTCTTGGAGCCGAAATATCCGAGAAGAGTCCCCGTTTTGTGGTGAAGGGTATTTTGCTAGCTCGTTAAAGTTCCAGTTCTGCTGCCCTTCAAAAGGTAACAACGTTACCTTTGTTCTTCTTCATTCTGTTTGAAGTTTGGTTGCTTGGTTGTGAAACGAATCTCGTTGTTACATTGAAGTTTCATGGTCATGTTTGGTTCACTGTGACAAGTTGATGTTGTAATGTAGCTGTTATTAGTCGCTAAGTTATTTTTTTCTCTTTAATTTTGTTCGTCAATACAGTTGAATAAGACACTGGATGGTATAGATTATGTTAAAATACCTCTGATTTAGCTGAGTATTCGTGGTCGTTGTTGCTGTATCACGTCTTGAATACCCCTATTTGTTCTGCTTCTCTGAGTTTGTGGTTGTCTAAGTTCGTTTTCTACTGGTTTCTGTGGCTATTTATTTGTCTTTATTTATTCTCTACTCATGTTAGATGTGAGCATTTCTCCTTAATCAATTTTTTCTAATATATCCTATACTACTTCTGTTCAAAAACTCCTGATTTTCTCAATGCGTTTACTCTCTTTACAACTCTAGTTATGTATGGCTGATGCGGTTTTGCTTTCTGTAAGATAGTATAAACATGTTGCCTGCTTATCTAATTGTAAAATTGGTGTTTACTACATGATATAGTCATATCATTCATATGTTCGTTTGGTTTTGGTTCACTCGTCTGTTTGTTGATTTTCGTTTTAAAAAATAGATTTTGTGTTACATCCTCTCATCCTTGTTTTAAGTTGTTGTTTTCAAGCATATCAACACCTTAAGTTGTTGTATGCTGCTCTGTTTTAGTCTTCTTTTAGTTGTATCTACTTGCTATCTCTTTACTGTCCATAGAATATCTTCATATGGTCCTGTTCAGCTCTCCTTTAACTCCACTGTTCCTAATAGCATTCTAAATCTTGCATATGAATGTTAATCGAGCTTTAATCATGTGAAAGTTAGTATTCTTCATTAAGTTTTCTAATTCCAGTTACATAGCTAAATGCCAGGTTCTGTTTCTTTTTGCTCTCACTTGACATGTCTTAAAAGTTTATAGTTTTGAGTTACAAATCGTTATATCAATCCTTAATTGCTTGAATTCCTGCTTAATTAAACTTTTACATGTATGTTTGTTGCACCTTGCTTGTTTTCTTTCAAAATGTCTTAGTCTATTTAAGATAACGACTATGCTCAAGTTACTGTCAAGTGTATTTACTGAGTTCTTTTTAATAAAATTATCATGCTTGGACAATTCTGGTTGCACATTCCTTTTCGAGGTTTTGTTTCACTTTAGATGAAGTTGATAGGTAAAATCTTCTTATTTGAATGTGTACTGTTGTACTATTATTAAGAGGCTGCCGTACACAGGAAAAGTATGTTTTTGTCGTCTGTTTCATCTATTTTTCTCATGGATTAGCTGCTGTTAGGTCAATGGCATTATTTCACGTTAAGTTGCGACAAATTATGCTTCAGTTTCATTTTAGCATGTTAGAATGCTCCTATCTTGAATCTTGCCTGTCCAGTACCTTAGAGAGATGAAAATTATTTAATTTTATAATGTAGCAGCTGATTCATGTTTGTGGTGTTATTCGTAATATGTATCATTTGGCTTTAGGGCCTGTTTTACCTTTTCCTCCCCGAAATCATGTTCGTTATTAAGTTAGTGTCATTATGTGACTACAAATGGTGACAAAATATGCTTTATTTACACTTGAATGTGATTAATTTAGCATAAATGAGTCTAGTTGTGAGTTATTGAAATGCACATCAAGTTAGAAGTCTTTTAGCATAATCCTACGTCATTTCATTATTTTTTGTTAGAATTATTCTTACTTGAGTCATATATTAATCCGTCTTTATTTCCTTCTTACTTTGTCGCATATGTTGTCGATTCGAGTCCTTTCGGGGACTCCACCCAGTCCCTTGCATTTTCGGATTGTCCTTGAGTCATATGGAGCTGATTGTTGACTGGAGGAGGCTGCGATACCGAGATATACAAGAAAATCAGCAAATATATGCTGATATATGCAAAATATACATTCAGTGATACAGCAGGAAAAGGGCTAAAAAGCTCACATTTCAGACAGCAGCAGCAAAGGAGGACATCGTTAAATGGGCCAGGCAGGCCCAAACCTTAGAAAATTAGCACAGGTTGGAGTTGGGCCTGCCAAACCCAATAGTTCTAGTCTTAATTCTTATTTCTTTACTTTGCATTTTTATGATATTTGTTTATTCTAACACTAACTTTTCCTTTGTATTGTTTTATTTTTAATCTAATTAAATTCCCCAAAGGTCAAATTATTTGTGTTAATTTTAGTGATTTTCGTGATTTTTAATGTTAAAGTCTCTTTTTTGCAAAAAAATTGATTTTTGTGGAATCCTTTTAAAGGTTAAGCTAAAGTATTCTTCCTTTGAAATATTTATGAAATGCTTCCTCTTCTTTTTAACACTTAGTCATCTTAGTAGACTTTAAACTTTAGCAATTTAATTTAATTTTTTCTAAGTTGTCAAAGTAGTAAAATATGATTAGATTTTAAAATCTTTGGGAAATTCTTTTAAGTATTCCTAAATTATTTTTAAAGTTAGTCAAATATTTTAATCGTCGGTCAACTGCACTTAAGCGGCTTTTTTGAGTGACTAACTTCTTCTTAAAATAGAAATTGAACCCTTACCCGGATCTTTAAAATTTTTAAGATTTTTCTGTTAGATCTTAAAATTTAATTTAGTTTTTTCTTAATTTTTCTTAAAAATTAAGTAGTGACTCTGTATTTTCTTTCGAAAAATTGATTTGACTTAAATTAATTAAGTATCGAATTAATTTTTACGAAAATAGTCATTTTTTACAATTAATAGTATTTACTTATATGAATTTTTTTTTTGAAGCATTATAATTTAACTATTGAGCATTCACTATACACAAATTAAAAACAAATGTTCATTCAAATTTTTGTAATAAATGATGATATTTTTCACATTCATGATCACATAAGTTTTAATGTTGTCAGACAATAATCAACGTTTTATGTGTCTGCTTCTTAGCCTTCTGCAACTTTTGTCAAAATAAAAGTGCAGGTATGAGGTCAATGAGAATTATCTCCAAAATCCAACAAAGGACTAAAGTATATTGAAACTTACTACAAAACAATATCTAGTGAAATCCCCAATTTGAGGAGGATAAAAGAAATTATACTATAATATAACTCTGCTAATAATAAAAATGTGTCATGTAATTTGCCTATAACTTTCGAAGACCTAATTTTTCATTGCCCTAATAAATTATTTTCTGAACTACTTCAATTATGATTTTTGCCATATTATCTTAATTAATTATTTTAAGTAATACAATATTAGAATTAGGATGAAATAGACACAAAATGATGTGTGGATAAGCAAACACATCTCGAACGACATTCTTACTTCGATGGGAAACTTACATAGATATACCAGATTAAGAAAATATTTACCATTTATAACAATAACAATACATTTATAATACATATTTAATTCATATTACAGAGAACTATTTATTTTCATTGAACACTTCTAAAATATTTATAATACAAATTTAATTCATATTACAGAAAACTATTTATAAAACATATTTAATACAAGTTATTGAATGCATAATTCACTTTTAATACATTTATATTGAATGCATAATTTACTTTTAATACCAATGCAGATTTATATTGAATCCGTAATTTACTTTTAATACAAAGTGCAGATTTATCATACTTTTAATAAATAAAAAGTATCACTAAAATCGGTAATTATTTATTAAAAATAATTTGCTTAAGTAATTTTTCCTACTTCGATTGTTTGCTTAAGCAAACAGCTGTCGATTGACGTGTTTGCTTCATTATCTTATTTAATTATAGTAACTTAATATGAATATTGAGTGCATGTAAGCATTTCTCTTATTTGTGGTATAAAATTTTGACAGTAATTTATCCAACAAAAAAATCTTAAAAATTTGAAGAAGAAATATTAAGAAAGAATAAATAATAGATGATAATTGATATTATTTCTTGCAATATTTGGTGAATTACTTTTGAAGTTTGAAATACTTTTTGCATCATTGTTTTGTTTGTTTTCATTTATTAATTTCTTTTCCTGACCTCTTTTCGAATTTATTCTTTAACTATTTCTCTTATATATCTTCAGTTATTAATGAACCTTAAAATCTTCATTTATTTATTAATGAGTCATTTTGTTTTCCAATCATTCATACCCATCCACCTTTTTAAAAAACATATTTTAAGGATGAAGGTGGTGGGCTCTCATCTCACTGCACCTCAAACGCACAAGCTAAATGACAATATTGTCCTCACTTTTTAATTTTTCTCTTATCTCTTATCTCTTATATATATGCGATGATTTTGACAAATAGACACGTCGAAATCATCTTTTATATATAAGAGAAAAGTTTGATACACAAATCATCTCTTATATAATAAGAGAAAAGTTTGATACACTAAATTAAAATTGATTTATATTAAAATAATATTGATATTATTTTAGTACAAAATTCAATACAATAAATTAAAGTTAATTTATATTAAAATAATACTGACATTGCAAATTTGACATCAAAGATCGGAGATGCCCAATAGTAACAGGAAAGGTAAATTACTTGAAAGAGGAATTCCTTGACTGATGGAAAGTAGATAAGAGGCATACATGGCGTATTATGAACCAAAAGCCTAAGAATGGCGGCGGACAGGGTCGAGGTAATCTTCAAGTGTTTGCATTTGCTCCTTCGATGGTGGCATTTCATTGTTTTTTTATGGATCTATGCACATCATATGTTGTTGAACCCAAAAACACCACTCTATTCATATAAAAAATAAAACAACAATAAATGAATATCATACATAGTTTTACAAATTAATTTCACAAGCCATACATACCCAGAAACCAATAGTACAATCTGTCTTCCCCATCCGGAATAGTTGTTTTGAGTTCTACTTGAACAACTTACAATATTGGTTATGAAAATTCTTTGAAAAGTAGTGATTTTTGAAAGTTTTTACTTTTAAAAGTCTTAACTTGTGAAAAAATAATTTTTTGTGCCTTTTGGAACTTCGAATTTCGAAATGAAATTCCATCAATTCTATCAGTTTTGAAATATGAAAGTGGATCCAGCAAAGGTTTTGGTTTCATATTTGGAGTTATTTGGTGGATTTGAGGTGTTAAGTTAGAATTTTTTTATATTTTAGCATTTGGGTAGGCTTTGATTAATATTCGAAGTTCGAAATAGATTTTCAATAATTTCATTGGATCAGAGAGATGATTTTAGGCATAATAGGTGAGGTGTTGGTTGATTTTTCGAAAGTATAGCAGTCGATCTAGTATTTTGGAGCCCTATATTGGTTTAGTTGCAACTAAATAGTTCCCGGTCAAGGAGACCTCAAAGCATTAATATGACGGTTCCATTGAGCTCGGAACATGAAATTTAGTAAAAAGGGAAGTATGATTTATGTGTACAAGATTTTGAACAAATTTCAAGGATCCTTTCGGAGTATATTTGAACTTGTGGTAGTTTTATGATATATGGTGCCTATTTTCTCACAAAAGCGAGAGGAGGGTCGCTTCACGACTTTCGCTTAAGTGGAGGCCCTTCGCTTAAGCAGAGGCCCTCTGCTTTCGCGACGGGACAATATTAGGTGGGGATCACTTTCGAGATTAGGTTGTCATTTTCGCAATGGTTGCAAAAGCGATACCTGAAGGTATCTTGTTCAATTTTTTTGGGGTTTAACTCCATTTTCTTTCATTTTGAGTTTTTGAAAAATTCTTTCAGACAATTTTAGAGAGACGTTTTACAGTGAATCAATTGGCAAGTATTTGTTATCCTAAATCTTCAATTCCCCATTATCAATAATGATTTTAGCATCAAAAATTGAGTTTTTTGATTCATAAAATGAGAGATTTTCAAGAACTTGAGTTTTAAAGGTAAAATGGTGGGTTTAAGTTGAATACAACTCTATTGCTGAGTTTGAATTGAATAAAACTCTATTTTATAAATAATTTTCATCTATGGATTTCAAAGGCTTTTGATAATCTTTTTACAGAATTTTTTTTAGATTCAAACCTCATTTGTGAAATTGAGTTTTAAAGCCATTTTGACTCATTTGTTCAAATCATAGGATATGGGTGTTGCTAGTTTCAAAATTTTATTGTAATTACGTATTTTATTAAATTGTGATGATTCGAAAAAAGCTCGATTTTTGGATTGATTGTGATTAATGAAGGCAAGTGAACCTTTAAATCTCCACAAACCTTGTAGAATTCTTGAATTCTCGAATTCTATTTCTTGTATGTGTTGGAGAGTAATGGGAATAGGGTGATGGGTTAACCACTCAAATGAGCTAATCTTAATTATTGAAGGGGGTTAACTAAAAAAGTAATGCACTATTAATGTTGTGTTGGAAAGAGTAAATTGTCGTGTTATTAATATTGATATGAGGTTGAAGAAATGCTTGATATCTTTATTATGAACATGAACTATGTACTTAGCATTTTCCTCATTATTGTAAGAACATACTTATTTGCATTAATCCTAAGGCTCATAAATGAGATTGACATATTTTTCATGCCGAAAGCATTTTTGGTGAGTGTTATTGATGTCGAGGTCGTTACCAATAAGTGTTATTGATGTTGAGATCCTTTCTGACTAATGTTATTGATGTTGAAGTCATTACCTGCGAGTGTTATTGATGTGGAGGTCATTTTCAGCGAGTGTTATTAATGTATCAAGGTTATTTCTGACGAGTGTTATTCATGTCGATGTCATTTTTGACAAGTGTTAAGGCTGAGGTCATTTATGATAAGTGTGAATGATGTCAAGTTCTTTACCGATAAGTGCATAGGACTAGGGTGTTTCCTATGAGTCTCAACTATTTATTATGCATGATAATTTTGATACATATGTGTAGTAAATTTAATTCTTGTGTTTGATAGACATGATACTTGCAATTAGTGAGTTGTAATATTTATCTATGATTATGAAATCTTGTAAATTGTGTATTATAAATCTTTACGATGGGCTGATTTTTGTGCTAGTTATAGTTATAAAGGTTTGGTTAGAATGAAAAGAATTCTTGTTTTCTATCTAGATTTACCTTGTCTTATTGGCTTACTTGCTAAGTACCATATTATTTTTTGAGCCCAAACTAGCGTGTTAGGTTTCATTCTTGATCACCGAGGCTTTTCGTTAAGACATTGAGAGATAGTTGATAGTCATTTGGCAGACCCTTTTATTCCTTTTCTTGTGCTTTATTCTATTTGAGAAACAAAGTTATTAGGACTTGTACCTATCTTTTAGTTCTGTACTTTATTAGTGGATTGTACACTTGAGAATCAGATTTTAAGATCTTTTTTTTAGAATGACTAAGTTTTCTATACTTTTGTTATAATTTTAGTTCCTCTCCATTTATTTTCCATTTTTGTTGGACTTTGATTGACTTGTCTTGGTGGAAAAAGACTACTTCCATGACATCTATTTTGGATCATAAAAAAATGATATCAAAACTCTATGTTCATAGATTTAGCATGTGTATGAGTCAAGTCTATGTAGAGTCTTGAGGATCAATACGAAGATGTCTATACTTATCTCTGAGGGGCTTTGAAAATTGTTAGAAAGCTTCTTTTTTATTCATTCTTTCTTAACATGTGTGTTTACCTTTGAAATGTTTTTTATGCTGAGAGTATTTTTGATGAGTGTTATTGATGTTGAGGTCGTTACCAACAAGTGTTATTGATGCTGAGATCCTTTCTGGCGAATGTTATTGATGTTGAAGTCATTATTGACGAGTGTTATTGATGCGGAGGTCATTTTCAGTGAGTGTCATTAGTGTTTCAAGTTTATTTTGACGAGTGTTATTCATGCCGAGGTCAATTTCGACAAGTGTTGAGGCTCAGTGCATTTATGATAAGTGTGAATAATGTCAAGGTCTTTACCGATAAGTGCATAGGACTAGGGTGTTTCCTATGAGTCTCAACTATTTATTATGCATGATAATTTTGACACTTATGTGTAATAAACTTGATTCTTATGTTTGATAGACATGATACTTGCAATTAGTGAGTTGTAACATTTATCTATGATTATGAAATCTTGTAAACTGTGTATTGTAAATCTTTAGGTTGGACTAATTTTTGTGTTAGTTGTAGTTATAGCGGTTCAGTTAGAATGAAAGGAGTTCTTATTTTCTATCTAGATTTACCTTGTCTTATTGTCTTACTTGCTAAGTACCATATTATTTGGTACTCATTCCTTACTTCTACACCTGTAAAAATTCTGAGCCTGGACTAGCGTGTTAGGTTTCCTTCTTGATCACCGAGGTTTTTCGTTTAAGACATTGAGAGATAGTTGATTGTCATTTAGCAGACCTTTTATTCCTTTGCTTGTGCTTTATTCTATTTGAGAAACAAAGATATTAGGACTTATACCTATCATTTAGTTTCGTGTTTTATTAGTGGATTGCACACTTGACAATTAGATTTTAAGAGTTTTTTTAGAATGACTAAGTTTTCTACACTTTTTGTTATAATTTTTAATTTCTCTTCATTTATTTTCTATTTTTGTTGAGTTTTGGTTAATTTTTCTCGATGAAAAAAGACTACTTCCATCACATCTATTTTTGGATCATGAAAAAAATGGTATCAGAGCTCTAGATTCATAGGTTTCACATGTGTATAAGTTTATGTAGAGTCTCGAGAATTAATACGAAGATGTTTATACTTATCTCTGAGGGGCGATGAAGATTGTTAGAAAGCTCCCTCTTTATTCATTCTTTATTAACATGTCTGTTTACCTTTGCTCGTACTAGGTTATCACATGTTATTTTGGCAATGTCAAAGACCAAAACTTTTATTTCTAGTGGTAGAGAGGAGGCAGTCCCCGAGGAAATTACTGAGACCCTAGTTACAGGTAGAGGTAGAGCCCGAGCTAGAGATTGTACTTGTGGAATGACACCAACTAGAGATCATGCTCAAGGAGAATACCAACCAAGGGTTATTCTAGATAAGTTTCCCTTGAGCCACAAATAGAGATGGATAAGGACCATGTTCCTCCTAAATATGCAGTTATGCTATTGCTTCAAGTTACCTTATTTAGGGTGTTGGGTCTACTTAAGATTTTTTTTCTCAACGTGGAAGTGTGACAGGCACATTGAGAGGTTCCCAGAAAAGAGTGGAGGCTTAGTTTCCAAGTCAGCACCAGGGCCCTATGAATCATAATTAGGTGGGTCGACCATTAATAATTCTCGCACCAGCTGTCAATGTATAGGCTGCGCTAGAGATAGATTTGACAGCAGGTAATCAACATTATTATTAGAGATTTAAGATGATAAAACTGCCTCAGTTCCAAGGTGACAAGAGCTAAGACACCCATGAGTTTTTGACTCTATGTTGTGAGATACTAGAGGTGGAGGGTATAGTCAATCCACGCGGTGTTCATTTTCTTGCACTCTAACTCTATGGACCCGTCAGAAAATGATGGAGGACTTATGCGGGTTCTAGACTATTTAGATCCCCTCCATTATGTGGGACGTGTTCTCTAATTCTTTTTAAGATCATTTCATCCCTTGAAGCTTATGAAAGGAGAGTCGATTGAGATTTGAGGATGTGAGATAGAGTAACTTGTTTGTTATTATGTATCAAGATCATTTCCATCCATTATCTAAACATGATATGGTTTTTATTCTGAATGAGACAGAGAGATTCCATAGGCTCATTAGAGGATTGACTTTTTCCATCAAGTCTTTATGAGCAATTGATGGGAGATAAGACTTCTAGTAGTCTCACTTTTGACATGTACCCTTTGAAGGAGGGGGGACAAAAAAA
>JBCEWC010012612.1:0-15719 GCA_038996855.1 Solanum aculeatissimum | reverse complement strand
TCTCTAGGCCCCAAAATGATCCGTTTTGCGTTCAGCCACTTAAACTCAACCCGTGGCTACCAAATTTCAACCATGAATAGTATAAAATCATACAAGATCAACCATAAGTATTTTCGGAAATTTTCGGGTTGTTACAGTTACCTAGTAGTTATATGTTGGAAAATATGAGAGAAGTATGTGATGCACATGTTAGAACTAGGCCCTAAGATTGAATTTTGAGAAATAGTGTGAAGAAGGAGATAACATTATGACCGTGATAGTCTTAGTTTGAGATTTTCTCTAAGAGTCTTGTTGTAGTGTTTGTTTGACGTTAAGATGTTGACTTGCAAGGGACGTGATGTTACGAGCATGGTAGAGGTACCCCTTAGATGGAGATAGTAAATTGAGGATGAAACACTCAATAAGAAGAGGCTTAAGATGTCCATTCGCGATAGTGTAAAATTATGTGAAGCTCTAAGTTACGACTTGCTATAAGGACCTAGATAGTGTATTTGAGTTTTCAATGTACAGTGAACCGGTATGGGCAATATTTATCACCCTTAGTAATTAGATCGATAGGGATTTATGTATAAATGACAATGAGTTTTACCTTGCAATCCAAGAATTCTTTAGTCAACCATATTGGAGCTTAGGAGTTGAATGTTAGCAGACTAAACAAGCAGGTTAGATTATAAGAGTTGTAGGAAGTGATCATATATGGTAATAAGAGCAGTAAGTATAGAAGGATACCCATACAGATAGAAGGAGGCTAAGAGTAGTATCTCAGAAAAAGGCTCTAATAGCGATTTGATATCTTTGAGTATAGTATAACATGAGAGTCTAAGATGTTCTTATGGATAGTAATGCCCCAATCGTATGGAGAGCTATACTTATAGCTTAGTATAGAGAATTAGTTCATAGACTTAGAGAGTGTACCTTTAAGCTAAGGGGGAGATGAGAAGTTAATAAACTAAAGTGAGTCTTGAGTTTTCGACAGTGATGAGTTGATCAGGATGAGACATTGATGTTTTTCTATCTCTTATATTCCTTATAGTTCAGTTAAGGTGATGCTACATTTCTGTCTTGTTTATGAGTGTCATGCCTATGGCCTAAACTCATGCACCCGATGTTGATTCACGTTTATGTTGAGTTCTGAGGATGAGGAGCACTAGTTGTACTTTTATCTCATAAATCTTAGAGTTCCCAACCTTATGTCATACGAGATGCGACTTGAGTTTCATAGTATGTTTGATTCCATAAACTCACGATAGGTCCTAATAGGCTAATGAGATTGTATCATATTATGAATACTCTCAAATCAAATCCCTTGAATGTATCGTGCTTATGATCTTTAGCTTAAGCCTTTCCAATGATCCTTCTTTCTGATCTTGATAGTGATATTGATGATAGTAGATGAGTTATTGCCAATGAGTAAGAGTGGATATTTTTTTGATGTGATAATTATGATTCCCTCCTTTCATTAAGATTATAGATGTGGAGAAAGAGAGAGATGAGACCTTATGATGTGCAATAGATAGGTAAGAGTAGGTTAGAGTGTCTCTAGGTAAGAGTAGGTTAGAGTGTCTCTAGGCAAGAGTAGGTTGGTGTGTCTTTGAGTGAGAGCTCATTCAATGATGGAGGTAAAAGTGCTAAGTAGGTTTGATAATTCTTAGATGTAGTTGAAGTGGTTAGAATGATACGCTTGAATGTGTGGATGTCATTATATGCGTGATTAGAGAAGGTTATCGATGACTTTTGAATAAGTGTTCCAGGTAGATGTGTTAGAGTAGTGAAAAGGAGTAGTATTTTCTTAATGAAAGTTTCGGTGGAGGTATAGAGCTTGAGTTTTGAGGATTAGCTTTGTATGAATATGATCATCTTAGGAATAGCACTTTAAGGCTTAGAATTAGGTTTGAACGGAAAAAGAGGACGTGGTTAGATGAATATTCGAATAGGAGTTATAAGCTTCAATTGATAGAGTGTAGTGCCATTAAAGGGAGCTTAATTGAGATGAGATTCTAAGCTTGAGAGTTATCCATAGAGTCTTATATATCATGATGGTCCCATTCTCGATTAGAGTTGATGACTTACTTTTTGATTTTAAATAATTGATTGTCGAGGTATTTGAATGATTCGAATTGTTTGAGTTACGATGATTTCATTTGTGCTTGATAGTGAGAATGTCTACGGTATATAACAAGAATCTTACGAGATAGCTTGTAGGAGTATGATTAACTTATAGGTTGCACATGGTAACCTTGAGTTAGGCTTGACCATGGTAAGAGAGTTCAGTGAGACTTAGGCCTTGATGAGAATTAAGCTTCAGATAATAATGTCCTCTAATTAATGAGTTGAGTTTTATATCTTTGAGTCGATGTTCACCCTTGATTTGGAGTATTTGAGTATTCGAGTCCATGATTGTATATGTGCTTTGAGAAATCTCCTAGCGTACTAATCATTCGAGGATGAATGATCCCAAGGGGGAGATAATGTTACACCCGATAAAATTACCAAAATATCCCTAGAGGAGAGACGCTTGTATAACGCATCCTCCTAAATTTTTTTAGAAAATTTGATGCCAGAATCACGATCAGCAAAAAATATTATGTGGAAAAATGGTCTTCATTGATTTTAAGAGCAATCGAATCAAAAGATAATTTTTTAGAGCAAAAATACAAATCCAGAAAAGTGTGCAACATGTCCGCGTCGCAGACTTGTCACGAATTTGCACTTAACTGGGGTTCCACTATTTTCTATGGGATTAGAAAATTATCAAAAAATTATTTAAGTAAAGTTACACATAAAACGCATTTGACAAATACGATTTATGTGTTATTTTATAGAAAAATAGTTTCTGAACGCATTTTAAGTTTTCTTTCAAAAAATGAAATGAAGTGCGACAAGTCCGCATTTTAAAAGCAAGGGAATTCCAGTCCTTTCCCCACCCGTCCTAGACTAAAACCATGTCGTTTTAAAGTCATTTTTAACCCTATATTAAATCCTAAGAGTGAATTTTTAATCATTTACACTAATTCATATTAAGAACTAGGACTAAGGAGAAAAGAGGAGGTTAGGGTTCTAGAGGATTGAGGTCAATTTCTTGCAAATTCAACTGTCTATCTTTATCCCAGGTATGTAAAGCTACTTAAAGCGTTGGATTGAGTTCATACATGCGCCCCTTTTTCTATTTGAGTCAAGTTTACGAGTAATAACCAAGTAATACAAAATCTGATGATTTAAGTTCTAAGTTTCTTGCACTTGTTTTGAGTCCTCATGAATATACTTGAATAAATTGATGAGTTGCATTGTTATTACCATGAAATTGGGATACTAATCATATGTTTGATATCCTAGCCCTAAATTGCATTATTTTCCTGTATGTTGATTGAATTGAGATCATGAGTCTAATTTTCTTAGTTGAGTAAGTTGAGCAGGAGGAGTACATGTTCTTGTTTTACATATGCATGTGATGAGAATCTAATATGTCTTATGTGTTGAGCATGATTGATATGATATTAACTGACCGTATAAGTGAGAGTTTTGCATGATGTGAATTGGAGTCCTGAGTTGCATTGCATGAATGATAATCTTGAGTTACTGAGTTATTGAGGAATTGAGTTGAGTTGTTTGAGGTGAGTCAAAGAGATGAGCTTGAGTTAATTTTCATGAGCACATTTTAGTATTGGAAGGAGTATTGAGCACTGAGTTGAGTGAGAGGAAATACCCAAGAACTACGTCACCAGCGTAGGATAGTCGTGCAGTTAACTTTGGCGGCTCATGTCCCAATAAATAGACATTCTTTTTGGATCTAGAGAGAGGGAGAGGGAGAGGTTGATGTCCTTTACCTTGGAAAGATTAGGATGGGCATGGCAACGACGTCTGTTTTGTTGTACGTCACCAATTTTGGTGGGGTGGAGAGTTATGTTAGTTAGAGAAACTTTCAAGCAACATTGATTGAGCATATTATGATTTTTAAACTGAGTTACATAAAGCATTGAGTCTAATTTAAAGCATTATTTCAAAACTTTAAACTTGCATATCCACTGAGTCGAGTCATAAGTTGAATGAGTAGAGTTTTGAGTCGAGTTTGATGAGTTTAGTCGAGTCCTATGTGTTTATTTTAGCCATTTTTACCAGTATATTCAATGTATTGATGTTCATTTGGAAAATGATGTAGAGATAGGTATTAGAGATCATCGACAGACACATCATTGAGGATCCATTCACATTCAGTTGATTTAGTGAGCCCTCTTTGTTATCCGGAGGAGCCTTTTTTTTCCTTTTTACATTGAGTAGTTAGAGTTATTTCTTTTGAAGTAGTCCGGGACTTGTCTTGGCACCTTCTAGATGAGTATAGAGGCTTCATAGCCATTGAGTAGAGGATGTTGAGTGTTGTTTCCTTCCCAACTCTTGTTTATTGGAAACTTCTTTCTATATGAAGACTTGATTATTTAATTTACTTCGTAGTCTTTTTTTTAGTGTTTTCTTCCGCTGTTGAGTATGATGTGACTATGAGGCCAAGTGATTTACTTAGGGACTAGCGATAATCTCTGAGTTCCGGCCACGCCAAGGGTACCCTCCCGGGGCATGGCAGAAAAATATTAAGAAAGCATTCCAAGATTGTGGTTCAACCCTAAGTATGAAAAATTACCCTAGAAAAAAACTCTCAAGTCTCAAGAACTTAGCTTTCTAGCTTCAAGGTTCATCCATCATTTAGGTGATAAGTGGATTAATTATTTTTTTTGTTGCAACAATAACAACATATCCAGTGAAATTTCACTAGTGAGGTTCAGAGAGGATAGAATGTATGTAGACCTAATCACTACCTCGTGAAGATAGAGAGACTATTTTCAAAAAGATTATCAGCTCAAGACAACAAATCCAAGTACAAAAAAGAAGGAGACAGTGCAGGATCATTGAATATTATTCGTTAGTCAGAACGTAACAAGGCAAAGTCTATTAGAAAATCTTTTTGCTACTAGTAACTGAATAAGGATGAAGAAATATGAGAAGGTAAATTGATCTCTAAATTGAAGGACTTTTATCGGGCATTAAATATAAAGGAAATAAGTGAAAGACTAAAGAAAAAAATTTGCATGCCCTTTCCGTTCACTTACATTTATAGCAATAAAAGGACTGGTTTAATACATTAAATAACTAATTTCTTCAAAGTTCAATTAATTAATATTGTATGCACACCGTATATAAAAGTTATTCTTTCTTCTTTCTTTTTTTTCATTTTATTGCTTCTAGGAGTGTGTGAAGTCTATCTTAAACAAGTAAAATGGATGAGGGGTATCACATTATTCATCTCTAAAAATACAATTTTCATGAGAAGCCAAAAGATGCTACAGTACTTAGTATAAAGCCCTTGTATGTGTTAATTTGCTACTTTAACTGAAACTGAAAGATGAAACAGCTTCCCTCAATCCACAAAGTTCCTTTATGTCTTTTTCATTTCCGATTGAATCATAACCAAACAAAAATTCATCAAACAGAAAAAAATTAATAGAATGAAGAAGGCAGAAACTTTCTACATAATATGACAAGATATATATATATATATATATATGATAACACACACACACAAAAAAAACTCTAGATTGAGAGGTTCATTACTACAGTCATTAATAGCGCCTATGCCCATGATTTTCAGGTCCGAAAGTATCACTGCTTCTTTCATTGAAGCCTTTAATAAGTTTTTATCGTACACCATCAACATCATAACAAAAGCTCCGACAATAATCATAAAATGATGAAATTCATCATCAAGCTTCTGATTTAACATCAAAAATCCATTGCCTGGTTTGGAAGATGACGTGATATCATAAACGGAATTATTGGTAATAACATTCTTACGATTTAGATTTCGGAGTAAATTTTTGGTCTTTTTGAGATTCTCAGTCACCGAAAAAAATTAAGTATGGTCCTGGAGCTGAGATGGCACCTCCACAGTATCAAAAGTTTCAAGACAGGCATATGCATTTGGATATAGTATTATTTATTGAACAATTATTTGTTTATTTATTTATTCAATTCAATAAAGTGTTATATTAAATAGATCAATTTGTCATATATGTGTCCTTAATTTATATAGTAGATGATTTGGTGTATAGAGTTTAAGCTTATACACAAAAGATCAAGTCATCGATTATTATAAGTTAAAATTATAGTTCATAATCTATATGGAAATTTGGACAAACCATTGGGAAGATTGTAGCACGAGATTATATGTATTTTATCTTGATTATGAGAATGATATAATTCTAACTTTCTCGTGCTAGTACATTTTGTATGTATTTAACACGACCAAGTAGAGATAGATGTTTTGGATTGACTGAGAAAAATATGTTCTCTAAATTATTAAATGGACTTATATTCTTAATACTGATATAACAGTTATAAGCTGTATATATTAATTATCATTTTGATTTATTAAAAGGTGAGATTCTAAGATGGGTTAATACACCTGGTAAGTTGGATGATAATAATATATATTGTTGAAATAATTAGTTAGTTGATGGAATCCATGCCTCAATATAGAGATTGATGATACACCCTTTTATGAGAAACTTATAAGTTTTCATGTGCAAACCCGATCGATAAATTTATGAATCTGACACATGAAATAAGTTAAGTATTTCTCCAAAGAAAATTAATTATTAAATTAAATTCGTCAGTAATTTAAATTTATTGATTTGTATTTGTAGTTTTAACATGGAGAATTACATAAGTGTTTAATGAGGAATTTTGAAATATAAATGGAGTGCAATTACGAATTTTTAGTGGAATAATTTATAATTTATTATGGTAAGAATAATTCAGATTAAAAAAAATTATTCCCATAATAGGAAACCTCATTAATTAATTTTTTGGTCCCTATAGTGCTCATATTTAACTAGAACTCAGAATTGTATTTCTAATAAAAGAAGGTTTCTTGTAATTCAAGAAAAGAGGTTTTCCGTCTTTCTTTTGAATTTGGAAAGGTACTCTATAAATAGGGGTTCTCCTAACCTAGAAAATCTAGAGACTAGAGAGAAAACAAAAAGAATTAGTATTCTATACAATACTTGCCTACCCAAGTATTGAGAGAGTTCGGTTGTTAATTTGGGATCACTGAAGTATTGAGAGAGTTCGGTTGTTAATTTGGGATCACTGTAGAAGACCGTGGATTTGGAGTCTAGTTAGCTTCAAGAGGTATTTCTTGAATTAATTTTCTGCATATTTTGTGTGTGATACGTATTTGTGATTGTAGTCTATAATTCATGTAAGCAGTAAGATCTTGGAAATATTTTCGTTGTGTGATATTTTTCAATAATTGGCATCAAGAGTCTTGCTTGCATCTTTATAAATAATATAGATATAAAAAAACACTTATGTGAAATTATGCATATTTCTTCTTAATCTGATTTTTGGAAGAATGAAAATCATATTTGATGATTGTTTCTCTTTTTTAGTAAACGAATTAAGAGAGAGAATTGAGAAAAATTTTGTGGCGGCCTAATAGAATGCTGTAAAAACTTTTCAGTACCTTTGCACACATTTTTTTTTAAATTTAAAAAAGGGTAAAACTTTGTCATATGATGTATGTTGGCACTTTCCTTGGATTACTGGAAATCATATATTGACAAACTAATTTAAAATAAAATAAAGAACGGGTAAATAAAGAAGCAATAGGTGATGGATGGTGACAATGTTCAAACCAATCTGTTGGTTGTTTTCTTTATATGTTTTCTATGAATCAAAATCCACGTTAAGTAAATTTTTCATGGTAGTAAGCCCTTTTACAATTTTCAATGAAACTATTTTATTATAAAAGGTTGTCTTGGTTAATAGAATAATAATTCTTCATTATTGGAAATCGTGGTCTCGTATTTCCTTGAAATTTTTGTATAAAATTTGAAAAAACAATTATGGTAATAAAGATTTATTTTCTATAATTACCAAGAGATTAAATAATAATGAAGTATTAAATTTATGTGTTAGCTTAGACCTTCCTCCCTAACGGATGAATTTAATACAAGTCATTATGTATTTAATTGTTAGTTTGATAATATGTATTAACTCTCCTAAACCTGAGTGATATATGATTGGATCAATGTAACTAGGATTTATAAATTTCGCTTGACTTAAACTAATAGTAAACCCTCCAACTGAGTTAGGTTTGTATAAGTTTATGGAATAAGGGTCCTTCTCTACAATTATCAAAAAAAAATTAAATAGTAATAAAATATTAAATTTATGTGTTGGTTTAGACCTTCCTCCCTAACAGATAAATTTAATACAAGTCATTACGTATTTAATTGCCAGTTTGATAATCTGTATCATCTCTCCTAAATTGGATAATATATGATTGGATCAATGTAACTAGGGTTTATGATTTTCATTTGACTTAAACAAATAGTTAACTCTCCAACTGAGTTAGGTCTATATAAGTTTATGAAGAGAATAATCAGTCATTACATATGTATATTGTATGAATAGTTCTCCAATCCCAACGATTGGCTATTCAAGATGCATGAATATATATGTATGTGATGATTTTAATTTAATTATTAAATATTTATATGACTGTATATTGATCTATTGTAACTTTTTCAATCTCAGATTCAACATGTCTCCCATTAACCCCATTGTCACGATTTTGAGTCAAAATAAACTTTAGGGTCCTAATTATGTTGATTGGAGAAGAAATATTGACATTATATTAATTGCTAAAGAGTACAAATTTGTACTCCATGAAGAGTGTCCATTAAAACCTGATGAACAGTCTAGTGAAGAGGATAAACTCACTTATCAAAAATAGCAAAAGGCTGATAAGATAGCGCGGTGTTACATTTTAGCTTCAATGTCAAATGTATTGCAACATCAGAATCAAGCTATGTTCTCTGCTTTTGAAATTTTGGAGAATCTCAAAAAAATGTTTGGAGATCAGAGTCGCACAACTAAGCAGACTGCCATGAGAGATCTCATGGACACTAAGACGATTGTAGATACTTTTGTTAGAGACCATGTTATGAAGATGATAAGTCTTTTGAATGAACTAGTGGTCCTAGGGGATGAAATTGATAATGAATCTCAAGTTGAAATGATATTGCAATCTCTGTCAGATAGTTTTCAACAATTTCGTCTGAACTATAATATGAATAAGATGAGTTTATCTTTGGCGCAATTGTTGAACAAGCTACAGGCAAAAAAGGCTCAAAAAGGTAATGTAGTTGCACCTTTAACTGGAGGCGTGAAAAAGTCTAAGGGCAAGTGTTTTCATTGCAAGATGTCAGACCATTGGAAGGCATAGTGTCCAGTTCTTTTAGTCAAGAAGAAAAATAACTCAGGTAACTCACTTTCACTTGTCGTTGAAACACGTTTAGTGGTTGTTTCTACTACTTCATGGTGTGTAGATTCAAGAGTCACTGATCACATCTGCACTACTTTGTAAGGATTTCAAGAAACGTGCAAGCTGATTAAAGGTGAAGTTAGTGTTTTTCAAGCAGATGGCTCAACAGCTCCAATTTTAGCATTAAGAAATCTTAGCATTTCGTTTGGTAGTGGTAGAGTTTTAATTTTGAAAGACGCATTATATGCACCTGTTCTTAGAAGAAATTTGATTTCAGTTTCTAAAGCTTTGAGAGATGGTTATGATGTTAATTTTTCTGATAACAGTTGTGTTACACTTCCATCATGCCTAGTCTAAGATGAACCCAGAGAAAACTGAAAAAAAAAATTGAGAAAAGTCACTGGGAGAAAACCATGAGGGTCATCTACGACCCGTAGATGGGGTCTCGTAGGTCACTTTGACACTTGACAAATTTTCCAGGTCTAAGGACTTAAAGTATAAGAGGGTATACAACCCATAGGAAATTTCACGACCCATAGAAATGGTTTCGTGAATTAAGAACTACAAAATCAACTTCTCAAAATAGTAGGCTACGAGTATGACAGACATCCCCGTATTTTATTTTGTGAACTCGTAAAAGAAAGTTTTGTGAGTTTCGTGTCCAATTTCAATAGCTCAAGTTTTTGGACTCCTTTTCTATGAGAAACCATCTACGACCCATAAAAAGATCAACGGCCTATAAATGGGGTCTTATGGATCCACTCGACAGTTTTTAAAAAGGGCATTTTTGTCAATTCCTACCCTTTGTAATTCAATTCCCCGATATTTTAGACTTAATTTAAGTCATATATCACAACACTAAGTGTATTATCCCATAATACACACTTAGAAAATTCTTGAATGCATCGGAGAGGGGAGAGAAGTGAGAGTTTGGCGTCCAAGTTGAAGATCGTTGAAGAGTTGATCGTTCTTTGTAATTTTAAGTATGTAAGGCTAATTAAAACTTGGCGTTGTTCCCCCATGTGCCCCCACTGATGATAATAAGATGATTTTGAATGTATTGAGTCTTCCTGGATGACTTTCTTGCAAATTTTATAAAATCTATATATTTGCATATGTTGATGATCATCATAAACTTAATTTTTACTGATTAAATATGTTTCATGAGTTATTTTAGAAACCCTGTATATTTCTTTATAAAATATTGCATGAATGAACCTAGGGATTGAGCCTAGAGCCTTGAATTGAGAATATTGATTGTGATTGTGGTTAAGCATGATGATAGGTTGATAGAACTTGATGGTCCTGTGAGTTTGCATAATTGAACTCTAACATTGGTCTAAATTGAAAGATTGAATTATAAATTTGATGATTTGAAAGAGTCCATTAAGAGACTTATTGATTGACTAATTAAAGTGATTGATGTTTTATGAGTACTGAGTCTTGGGAGGAGTATCGAGCACCAAGCTGAGTGAGAGTAAGTCCAACGCGAACTCCAGAACTACGCCGCCAAACGTAGGAGAGGATTGAAGTCATTAAGTTGGATGTTTCATCTTGATAGGTCCCTAAATGAATAGAGGACTCGTTTGATTTGATTTGATCTGCTCTGGATCGATTCATTCTTTACATTGACAAGTACTGAACGGTTATGGCAACATCAACGAGATTGTTGTACGATCACTAGCTCATAGGTGATTGTTGTCGGATAAGAGAAACTCCCAGATAGGTTTCATACTGATAGTACTCTAATTAAATTGGATTTAACTAGTTTGGATTGGTGTTGATTGGTCAGCATTTATTCTTTACTCTTGTTTCAGATAACTATTGATATCATGATTGAGTTTCTTACCTCTTGATTTGAATATCTGAGTCAATTATATTCTACCTTGATACATGTTTTATTCAGCTATTTTACATAATAGTATATTCCATTAACTAACACCCATTTGGGTCTGCATCTTTTCAAGATGCATAGACAGGTACTAGAGATCATCAGCAAACACTCCGTTGGAGATCTTCTCCTTATTTCAGTTGACTGGTGAGTCCTCCGTGAGTTTGGGGGATGCATATAATTCCATCTGGCTTTTGAGTTAGACTTTAGACCTGTTTTTCTTTTGATTTGAGGTGGTCATGGACTTGTTATTGGCACCATTAAATAGTTGATAGAGGTTTCATATACTAGAGTTGAGTTATTTGATTGGATATTGTTTAAGCTAGTTTCCTTCTTACTAGCCTTATTGATTTGAACTTTTCATAATTGAGATTGTCCACCCCTTTTCTTAGTCTTCCGCTGATATACATATATATGATTGGGTGATTATGATGAGGCCAAGTGGTTTGTTTGGGGACTAGCAATAGTCTTTGAGTGTCAGCCACATCTAGGGTACCCTCACGGGGCGTGACAAACTTGGTATCAGAGCATAAAGTTCAAATTTCTAAGGGAGTATATAAAGTCATGTCTAGTAGAGTCTTGTTTATAGGTGTATTGTGCACCACACTTTATAAGCAGGGGGCTATAGGACATTAGGAAGGGTTACACTTTTTTCGTTTTCTGATTCCTGTTATAGAGTTGAACTTAAACTCTATGAAAACTCTTTTCTAATTCATGCATTACGCGTTTGTAGATTTACGACCATGCCTTCAAGAAGAGCTATTAGAGGAAGAGGCCGCCTATCCAGACAAAATGTTAACCAACTTGAGCCCCGGAATCAGGATGAACCCATAGGCCCAACCGTCCCTAAACAACCACCATAGGCTGACATCTCGAATGTTGAGCTTCGCCAAACTATCTAGACTTTGGCCCAAGTTGTGATAGCACCGATTGCTAAACAAGGAGAAGGCAGGCAAGATGCTCAGGACACATCCAGGGTTCGATAATTCCTGAGGATGAACCCGTCTAAGTTCACCGGGTCTACACCCAATGAGGATCCTGAGAACTATATTGATGAGCTATAGAAAGTTTTCCAGGTGATGTATGTGACCAATGCTGATTAGGTTGAGTTGGCTGCCTATAAGCTCAAGGATGTTGTCAGACTATGGTTTGACCAATGGAAGAAAAATATAGAAGAAGTCGCTTCAGTTTTGACTTGGGCCATATTTGAATATGCTTTTATGAGTCGATTCTTCCTGAGGGAGTTGAAAGAGACCAAGGTAAGAGAGTTCTTGAATCTGAAATAAGGGTCTGTGACAGTGAAGGAGTATGGTCTTATGTTTATGCAGCTATCCTGCTATGCTCCAGAGATGGTTGCTGATATGAGAAACAGAATGGGTCTATACGTTGATGGCTTGAACAAATAGCCAAAGAAGGATGGAAGAGGAGCTATGTTTATGAGTGACATGGGCATTAGCAAGTTGATGATCAATGTCCAGCAAGCTGAGGAGGAAAGGCAGCAAGACAGAGAGGAGATCAAGAATAAGAGGGGTAAAACCTCCCACCATGAGGTTGGAAAGAGAGGAAATGGGAATGGTAGTAAGTTTTAGTTCAGGCTAGCATTTTCATCTGCCAGTGTACCAACACCCAGAAATTGGAATGAGCAGAAGTCTCAAAATTTCAGAGCCCAGGGATCTCAGTTGCAAGCTAGTGTGACTCTTGGTTCACAAGGTAAGCCACCATGTGGCAAGTGTGGCAAACTACACTTGGGGAGATATCGTGAGGGAGGAGATACGTGCTATTAGTGTGGCCAAATAGGTCATTTTTGGAGAGATTGTCCAAAGTGGGCTGACAAGTTTCTACACCGGCTAGAGGAAATCAGAAGGGTATTATTTCTGGCGCAAGCGGGGCTGCAATCTGTTTGTATGCCATGGGCACTCTCTAAGATCAGGAAGTTACACTAGATGTTGTGATGGGTATGCTTCTAGTCTTCACCTTTTATTATTATGCATTGCTTGATCCGGGTGCCATATTGTCTTTTGTAACTCCTTATGTGGCCAATAGATTTGAGATTCCTCCTGAGTGTTTGCTTGAACCCTTTGATGTTTCTACTCATACTGGTGAGTCTATCATAGCAGAAAGGGTTTATATAGATTGCATAGTGTCCATCTATCATAGGGATTCTCTTGCTGATTTAATTGAGTTATAGATGGTTGACTTTGATGTAATCCCTAACATGGATTGGCTTCAAGCATATTATGCCTCTGTTGATTGTAAAACCCAAATTGTTAAATTTCAGTTTCCGAGTGAGCCTGTCTTAAAGTGGAAGGGTGATTCTGTTGTGTCTAAGGGTAAGTTAATTTTATACCTCAAGGCCTGAAGATTAATCTCGAAGGGATGTATCTATCACCTCGTATGAGTTAAGTATGATGATGTTGAGCCTCCTACCCTTGAGTCTGTACCAATTGTGAATAAGTTTCCTAAAGTGTTCCTTGAGGATTTGCCTGAAGTCCCTCCTGATAAGGAGATTGACTTTGGTATTGATGTCCTTCCTGACACTCAACCTATTTATATTTTGTCGTATAGAATGGCCCCCACTGAGTTGAAAGAGTTAAAGGAGCAGTTGAGAGATTTGTTGGAGAAGGAATTTATTAGGTCGAGTGTTTCACCATGGGGTGCTCCTGTCCTATTTGTGTGAAAGAAAGATGGGTCTCTCAGAATGTGTATCTATTATAGGCAACTGAACAAGGTCACAATAAAGAATAAATATCATTTTCCAAGGATAGACGACTTATTTGACCAACTTCAGGGTGCCACTATTTTCTCCAAGATAGACCTGAGATTAGGCTATCACTAGTTGAAAGTGAGAGAATGTGACATCTCAAAGATGATTTTTCGAACCCGATATGGTCACTTCGAGTTCATGGTAATGTCCTTTGGGTTGACAAATGCACCTGCAGCTTTTATGGACGTGATGAATAGAGTATTCAGACAGTGCCTTGACATGTTCGTGATTATATTTATTGATGACATATTGGTGTACTCCAGAGATGAGGAAGAGCATGCTAATAACCTTAGAATCCTTTTACAGACGCTCAAGGATAATGAGTTATATGCAAAGTTTTTAAAGTGTAAGTTTTGACATAAATTTGTGGCATTTCTAGGCCATGTGATTTTGGGTGATAGCATACGAGTAGACACTCAAAAGATTGAGGCGGTTAAGAACTGGCCTAGACTAACCTCTCTGACAGATATAAGAAGTTTTCTGGTTTTGGTTGGTTACTACCGCAGATTTGTTGAAGAATTTTCTTCTATATCAGCACCGTTGACTAAACTGACTCAGAAGAAGGTCTAGTTTCAATGGTTCGATGACTGAGAGAAGTTTCCAAGAGTTGAAAATCAGGTTAACTACTGCCCCAGTGTTAACCTTTCCTGAAGGGACTGATGGGCTTGTCATTTATTGTGATGTCTCTAGAGTGGGATTGGGATGTTTGTTGATGCAGAGAGGTAAAATAGTGTTTTATGCTTCCAGATAGATAAAGGTCCATGAGAGAAATTATCCAACTCATGATCTTAAGTTGGTTGTGGTGGTATTTGCATTTAAGATTTGGCTACACTACTTGTATGGGGTGCATGTAGATGTGTTTACTGACCACAAGAGCCTGCAATATGTATTCAGCCAGAAAGATCTCAACCTACGACAGAGAAGATGGTTGGAGTTTCTCAAGGATTATGACATGAGCATTCTTTACCACTCAGGTAAATCTAACATTATTATTGATGTTTTGAGCAAGTTATTAATGGACAGTACGAACCATGTTGAGGAAGGAAAGAGTTGGCGAAGGAAGTGCATAGATTGGCCCGATTGGGAATTCAACTCGAAGAGTCTAACGAAGGTAGAGTTAATATTCAAAATGAGTTTGCATCGTCTCTTGTAGTGGAGGTGAAGGAAAAGCAAGACCAAGACCCCATCTTGCTACAATTGAAGGCAAATGTGCATAAACAGAAGGTGATGGCTTTCGCCAAAGGGGGAGATAGAGTATTGAGATATCAAGGCATACTATGTGCTCCAGATGTTGATGGTATACGAGAAAAGATCATGGCGGAAGCCTACAACTCTAGGTATTCCATCCACCCAGGGTCAACTAAGATGTACCATAACTTGAAAGAGGTTTATTGGTGGAGTGGCATGAAGGCTACAAAATGTAATTTTGAAAACTGTAGCTATTTTAGGCCATTATGTTTCACTAGATGGTTGTTTATGAAAATTCCACTTATTAATAGTACATCAAGTCCATGTTGGGCCAATTTTGTGGTATCTCAAACGTCATTAGGAAGATCAACGCCCCTTCTAGTAAGCTTGCTTATATAGAATCTTAGGTTAAAAAATTGAAAAAATTACACTGAGAGACATTAAACTTAAAAAATTATTAAAAAATAGTTTTCGTTGTATAGGCATGTATAGTCGGTGTATATTTGTGTATCATAATGTATATTTTGTGTATAGCCCATGTATAAGTAATATACATTGTA
>JBCEWC010012611.1:0-15719 GCA_038996855.1 Solanum aculeatissimum | reverse complement strand
TCCCAAAAATACCCTTAATAAAATGTAACTTTCCGGAATAAAACAATGCCAGACGGAAGCTACAGTGCCGTCAAGATACACACGGCCCGTCAACCCTGCCGTCAAAAGTCCCTTAGCCAAATTATTAACTCCGACCCAAAACGGGCTCACTGGAACACTTCACGGCACTGTTCACGAGCCGTCAACAATCTCACAGACCGTTTACCATGCCATCAAGATGAATTTAGCCAAATCTACGCGCGAACTCTCGGAGGACTTTCTGTTATGTTTGACGAGCAACCAAATGGACCGTCTAAGGTGAGACAACCCGTTTCACCTACCGTCTATCCTCCCCTAAAGTCGAAAATCATGCCCAAGCCTTGGCCTAGCCACTTTCCAACTTCACGGGATAGTGGACGGCTCGTTAAATGTCAAACGACCCGTTAAAGGTCCTGTCAACCTATACTTGGCTTAGGGGTGGTTCCAAGCCACTCCAATCTAACTGGAACATCCCACGAGGCACTAAAAGGACCGTGAAAAGTTTCATGGTCCGTTCCAAAGTCCTTGGCTACGTTTCTGAGCCTATCTCCAATGGCTTCTGAATTTTAGACAGTCTCGCTGTTTAGGCCATATCTCCCTCATCTGAAGTCCAAACTGAGTGAAACCACTTTTGTTGCAAAGCTAACTCAAAGAGATTAAATTTTATATGAAGTATCCCACATGGTGTTATGACTGTTTGAAGTACACTGCCGAAACATTCTCTCTAGGCCACTAACTAACCCAATTTGCATTCGTCCACTTAAACTCAACCCGTGGCTACCAAAACTCAACCATGGATTGTAGTACATCATAGAATTCCAATCATAAGTATATTTTTTTAAAAGTTTCTAGGTTGTTACATATAGTAAGTGAGACAGGTCCTATTTCTAGAAGAGACCTTCAGGTTATGCACCTTCTTCAGCCAGTGCACTAGCTCCGAGTAATAGGTATGATCATAAGTCCTAAGGTTAGCATAACTCCAGAGCATAGGTCCCCAGTCTCAGGCTAGTGTGGCCCTTGGTTCGAAGGGGAAGCCATCTTGTGGAAGATGTGGTTGAATGCAATTGGGAAAGTGTAGATAGGGAGGGAATGGTTGCTATAAATGTGTCTAGATAGGTCATTTACAGAGGGAGTGTCTGACGTGGGGCAATAAGACCCACGCTTTTACCATAACACCACCAGCCAATGGTAATCAGAGTGGTGTCGCACCAGGGACAGGTGGTGGAATAAACTATGTGTATGTGATAGGAAATCGACAGGACCAAGAGGTTGGGTATGCTTCAAGTTTTTACCTTTGATTATTATGCTTTGCTTGATGCGAGTGTAACTGTGTCCTTTGTAACGCCATATGTGACTAGTTAATTTGAGATTTCACTTGAGTGTTTGCTTGAGCCTTTCTATGTTTCTACTCCTATTGGTGAGTCTATTCTAGCCGAGAGAATTTATAGAGATTGCATAGTGTCCATCTACCATAGGGATACCCTTGTTGATCTGATTGAGTTAGAGATGGTTGACTTTGATGTGATCTTTGATATGGACTGGCTCCACACCTACTATGCCTCTGTTGACTATAGAACTTGGACTGTCAAATTTTAGTTTTTGAATAAGCTTGTTATACAGTGAAAGGGAGATTCTGTTGTGCCTAAGGGTAAGTTTATTGCCTACCTTAAGTCCAGGAAGTTAATCTCTAGAGTATGTATCTATCACCTCGTGCGAGTTAAGTTTGACGATGTTGAGCCTCTTATTCTTGAGTCCCTCCTGATTATGAGCGAGTTTCCTGAAGTATTTCCTGAAGATCTACCTGAAGTCCCTCTCGATAGAGAGATTGACTTTGGGATTGATGTTCTTCCTGACACCCAACCTATCTTTATTCCATCGTATATAATAGATCCTGTCGAGTTAAAATAGTTGAAGGAGCAGTTGAGAGATTTGATAGAGAAGGGTTTTATTAGGCCGAATGTATCTCCATGGGGTACTCCAGTTCTATTTGTGAGGAAGAAAGATAGTTCCCTCAGAATGTGTATTGACTATCGCTAGTTGAATACGGTGATACTCAAGAATAAGTATTCCTTTCCGAGGATAGACGACAAAGACGCCTCCTATTTTTCAAAGATAGACCTTCGATTAGGTTATAATCAGTTTAAGGTAAGGGAATGTGACATCCCAAAAATAACTGTTAGGACTCGATATGGCCATTTTAAGTTCTTGGTCATGTCCTTTGGGTTGACTAATGCGCCTGCATCCTTCATGAATTTGATGAATAGGGTATTCAAAAAGTACCTTGATATGTTTGTAATCATGTTCATCGATGACATTTTGGTGTATTCTAGAGATAAAGAGAAGCATGCCAATCACCTCAAAATTGTTCTCCAGACTCTCAAAGACAATGAGTTGTATGCAAAATTTTTGAAGTGCAAATTCTGGCTCAAGTCTGTGGCTTTTCTAGGCCATATTATCTCGAGCGATGGTATTCGAGTAGGTACCTAAAAGATTGAAGCGGTTAAGAACTGGCCCAGACCAACCTCTTCAACTGGCATAAGAAGTTTCTTGGGGTAGGCAGGCTATTACCATAGATTCATTATAGGATTTTCTTCCATATCCTCACCATTGACTAGACTGACTTAGAAAAAAATCAAGTTTCAATGGTCTGGTGAATATGAGAAGAGCTTCCAAGAGTTAAAAAACAAGGTTGACTACTGTACTTGTTTTGACGTTACTTGATGGGACAGAGGAATTTATGATATATTGTGATGCGTCTAGAGTGGAATTGAGTCATGTGTTGATGCACAAGGGAAATGTGATAGCTTATACTTTCAGCCAGCTCAAGGTTCATGAGAGTAACTATCCAACCCATGATCTTGAGTTGGCAACGGTGGTGTTTGCACTTAAGATTTGACACCATTACTTATATGGAGTACATGTAGATGTTGTTACTGACCACAAAAGCCTACAATACGTCTTCAATCAGAAAGCGACTAACATGCAGCAGAGGAGATAATTGGAATTACTCAAGGACTATGACATGAGTATTCTCCACCATCCAGATAAAACTAACATTGTTGCTGATGCTCTTAGCAGGTTGTTAATGGGTAGTACATCCTATGTGGAGGAAGGGAAGAAAGAGCTGGTTAAGGAAGTGCATAGATTGACCCGATTAGGAGTTCAACTCAAAGAAAATAATGAGGGAGGATTCAATGTCCAAAATAGGTCTGATTCATCTTTAGTGGTAGAGGTTAAAGAAAAGCAAGACCAAGATCCTGTCTTACTCTAGATGAAAGAAGTTATCAATAAGCAAAAGGTGATGGTTTTCTCCAAAGGGGGAGATGTTGAGATGCCAAAGTAGACTATGTATTCTGAACTTTGGTGGTGTTCGAGGTAGAATTATGGTTAAAGCCCACAACTCTAGATATTCCATTCATCCTGGCGCTACTAAAAAGTACCTTGACTTGAGAGAGCTATATTGGTAGAGTGGAATAAAGAGGGATATTACTGGGTTTATTTCCAAATTCCCAAACTATCATTAGGTTAAAGTTGATCATCAAAGGCCATGTGGATTGGCTAAGAGCTTTGAAATTACTGAATGGAAGTGGGACATGATCAACATGGACTTTATTACTGGTTTGCCGAGATCTCGAATACAACATGATTCGATATGGGTGATTATGGATAGGATGACCAAATCAACTTACTTCTTAGTATTTAAGATGATTGACACTGCAGAAGAGTATGCCAAGTTGTACATCCACGAGATTTTAAGGATTCATGGAGTTCCCTTGTCTATTATCTCAGACAGAGGAGCCTAATTCACATCATAATTTTTGAGATCTTTCCTAAAAGGACTAGTTTCAAAGGTAAATCTTAGTACTACCTTTTATCCCAGATAGATGGCCAAGTAGGATGTACCATTCAAACCTTGGAAAATATGTTGAGGGATTGTGTCCTTGACTTTAAGGGTAATTGGGATGACCACTTACCTTTAATTGAATTTTCATATAACAGTAGTTATCATGCAAGTATTCAGATGTCCTCCTATGAGGCTTTGTAAGAGAGGAGATGTAGATCACCAATTGGCTAGTTTGAAGTTGGAGAAGCTGAGTTGATTGGACCTGACCATATTCACCAGTCGATGGAGAAGGTGAAGGTTATTAAAGAGAGGTTTATGACCACACAAAGGCACCAAAAGTCCTATACTGATGTGAGAAGGAGAGACTTAGAGTTTGAGGTAAATGATTGGGTGTATTTGAAAGTATCACCCATGAAAGGTGTGATGTGATTCAGGAAGAAAGGAAAGTTAAGTCTGAGGTACATTGGTCCTTATCAAATCGTAAAGAGAGTGGAAAATGTTGCTTATGAATTGAAGCTACCATCAGAGTCAACGACCATCCATCCAGTCTTCCACATTTCCATGCTTAAGAAGTTTTTGAGAGATCCGCAGTTGGTTGTGTTTGTTAAGAGTATTGGAGTAAAAGACAGTTTGAGTTATGAGAAGATCTCTATTCAAATCCTTGATCAATAGGTTCACAAGTTGAGGATCAAAGAGATTTCATCTCACAAGGTGTAGTGGAGAAATCAATTTGTGAAAAACGCTACTTGGGAGGCATAGGAGGATATGAAAGCAAGGTAACCACATTTGTTCCTACCTACTGATGACGAGGGAGTTGATGGTAATGATTGTGCTCATTTCTTGGGTTCCCTTCTATTTTGAGTTGAGATAGAGATAGTGCTCTAGAATCTGATTAATGAGTTATTGAGTTGATTGATTGCTTAATTGCTTACTTGCCTGATTGAGGGACTGCATTAGTGAGTTGAGTTATTTGATTGTTAGAGTCTAAGATAGAAACTTGTGCTGAGTCTAGGCTTTTAAACCACTCTTCATTCGAGGGTGAATGATTCCAAAGGGGAGATAATATAACACCTGGTAAAATTACCAAAATACCCCTAGATGAGAGACACCCGCATAACGCATCTTCCTATACTCCATTGGCCAATCCGAGGTTGGAAATGCGATCAATATAAAACATTATGTGGGAAAATGATCCTGACTGAGTTTTAGAGTAACCAGATCAAAAGATAATTTTTTGAATTGAAAATGCAATTCCAAAAAAGTTCACAACATGTCGGCGTCGCAGACTTGCACTTAATTTTCGTCCTATTATTTTCTACGGGATCAGAAAATCGATCGGAAAATGATTTATGAAAAATTACACATAAAATGCATTTGACAAATGCGGTTTGTGTTTTTAATAAAAAATAGTTTTTTAACGCATTTTAAGTTTTCCGTTAAAAAATAAATTGAAGCGCGGACTTACCCCATTACGGTATTTGATGACCAGTTTTAAAAGAAGGGGCATTCTAGTCCTTTCCTTACCCCTCCTAAACTTAAAAAACCATCAAAATAGGTTATTTAAAGCGTAAAAAGGGTTTTAACACCTATTCTTAAGCCTTTCTAAACTTTTAATGAAGACTAGGGCTAAGGAGAAGAGAGGAAGAGCGAGGGTTCAAGGGATTTGAGGAAGAACATTTGCAAAGTTGATTATCAAACTCCATACCAAGTATGTAAGGCTATCTAAAGCATTGGATTGAGTTCATCCACGCATCCCTTCGTCTCCTTGAGTCGAGTTTGCGAGTAATAACTGAGTAATACAAATCCTGTGATCTTAAGTTCTAAGTTTGTTGCATTTGTTTGAATCCTTATACATATACTTGAGTAAATTGATGATTTGCATTGTTATTTCCATGAAATTGGAATACTAATCGTATCCTTGACAACCTAGCCCTAAATTTTAATATTTTCCTGTATGTTGACTGAATTGAGATCATGAGTCTAATTTTTCTAAGATGAGTAAGTTGAACATGAGGAACACATGTTCTTGTTTTACATATGCACATGTTAGACATCTAATATGTCATGTGTTGAGCAATATTGATATTAAATAAACTAGCCGCATAAGTGAAAGTCTTGCATGATGTGAGTTGGAGTCTTGAGTTGAATTGTATTGAATGCTAATCCTGAGTTATTGAGCTACTGAGAAATTGAGTTGAGCTGTTGAGATGAGTCAAAGAGATGAGCTTGAATTATTTTTCATAAGCACTTTTTAGTCTTGGAAGGAGTATTTAGCACCAAGTTGGGTAAGAGGAAATACCCCAGAACTACATTGCTAGCATAGGATAGTCGTGCAATTAACTCTAGTGGCTTATGTCCCAATAAATGGAAATTCTCTTTGGATCCGAGAGAGAGAAGAGAGTTGATTGTCCTTTAACTTGGCAAGTTTAGGACGGCTGTAACAATGACGTTGCTTTCGTTATGTATCACCAAACTAATGGTGGTTGAGAGTAATGTCGGTTAGAGAGACTTCCAAGCAACATTTGATTGAGCATATCATTATTTCTTAAACTGAGTTGCATAAAGCATTGAGTCTAAATTAACACATGTTTTCAAAATCTTAAACTTGTATATTCACTAAATCGAGTAGTGAGTTGAGTTCTGAGTTGAACGAGTTGAATTTTGAGTCGAGTTTACTGAGTTGAGTCGATCCCTATATGTTTACTTTAGCCATTCATACATACTAGTATATTCCATGTACTGGCGCCCATTTAGGTTTGTATCATTGATGATGCAGATACAGGTGATAGAGGACTTTAACAGGCACACCGTTGAGGTTCAATTTTCTTGCCTTCAGAGTTGGTGAGCCCTCCTTGCTTTTTGGAGGAGCACTTCATTTACTCGAGTACTTTTATTTCATTTGAGTTGAGGTAGCCATGGCCTGTTATGGTACCATCTAGATTGATAGTTAGAGGCTTCATATACATTGAGTGGAGGATTGTGATTTACCTTCCAAACTTGGTTCATTGGAAATCATGGTTATAATGGAGTTTTATTTAATCTACTTGATATTTATTTTGAGTAATTTCTTTCGCTGTTAAGCACGATGTGACAATGAGGCCAGGTGGTTCTGTTGGGGAATCAACAATGGTTCTTCAATTATCATCCAAGCCAAGGGTACCCTCCCTGGGCGTGTCAGTAGGATAGGATTATATGTTGGTTCAAGCAACTCCTTACTTGTCCCAAATGAGGAATTTTATTTTGGATCCATTGAGGTGATATCTCATATCCTGGTAAAGTATGGGGTGGCTGTGGCAATGGTAGTGCAAAGTGTGTTTCTCCAAGATGTTTCTTTTGGCTTCTCTCTTTGATCATAGCAGAGAAGTACTTAGTATTTGCATCACCTAGCTTGATCCATTGTACTCTTGATTTCTGTCTAGGCGCACTCTTTTCGATAAGTGACCATTCCTCAAGTTTCTGAATAGCTATCTTCTCCGATTTATACATGTCATCTGAACTGTGGAAAGTAAGTTGTTGAATGATTGCAAGATCTTGACTGGCCTTTACTATTTTTAGGTTGATATCTTTGAACTCTTCCCTACTCAGCTTTGTTAGCCACTGCAAACAAACTGTCCATTTCTGGAGGTTATATTGCAGGGGTTTGTATTAACCTCCTCAAATTGATACAACTTGCAGGGAGTCTGGTCAACCTCCGTGAGTGTATTGCATTTTTTGGGGGTCCATAACCTTCATTGTCTTTCAAAGGAAAAAAGATTTTGCCAATGCTTCCCTAACTTTTTAAATCTTTCCCTCTTTGTTTTCCACAAATCCTTTTCTTTCTCTTAAAAGGAGCATTTCTTTCTCACTAACTCGTCGAGCAACTCAAACCTGAGATCAATTAGGAACCCTAGCTCTTGAAGAAAATCAATTCACCGAGAAGACATTTGGGTCCGCTGCAGATATTGTATGTTCTTGCATAATGAAAAATAAATAAATATATTTCACTTCAACTCGAGGTACACAATTCACTTTATGTGTTGTCTTATTTTTCAGGATGGCGTTCCCACATGTTTTGATACAATGAGTTCTGGATCATATCTTACATGTCTATGTCTCATTTGACATATATGGTATATATTATCTACCTACATTTGTAAATGGTGTCACCATTTAAGGAGAAATTCCATGGAAATTCTTAGCCCATCAATTATGAAGCAAGTATTGAGTTGATAATTGATGTGATGAATGTAAATTTGTAAAGAATGTAGCTAGAGAGTTGATAATTGGTATGATGAATTGAGTTGTCGAATGTCCAATGAGACTAGATGAATTAGTTAATAATAGGTTTGATATCTTATGAGCATGTTGAGTCTTGGGAGGAGTTTTGAGCATCGAATTGAGTAAGAGTAAGTCCAACTCGAACTCAATAACTATGTGGCTAGCATTGGAGAGGATTAAATCATAAAAATCGGATGATTCCTTATTGTCCCGAAAAAGAGGACTTGATTTTTTATTATGGATCCACTAATGGGATATCCTTTACCCTGGAAAGGTATTGAATAGATGTGGCGATGACATCACTTCGTTGTATCATCACTAACTCATAGTCGATGGTAGTCGGTTAGAGAAACTCCCAAATAGGTCTTGATAGTACTCTAAGTGGATGGGATGAGATGGTATATGAGTGGTCATTGTCTAAACTTCATTTTTACCTTAGAATTTTGACTTGATGACTAAGTTCCTTACTTCCTGAGTTGAGCTATTTGAGTTGATATTATTTTGCCTTTACATGTTTCATTCTGCCATTTTACATACTCATACATTCAATGTACTGACGTCCATTTGGGCCGACATCTTTTCATGATGTAGAGAAAGGTACTAGTGGTCATCCACAGACACTTCGTTGAGGACCTATTTTCATTTAGTTGGTTGATGAGTCCTCCCCTACTTTCGGAGGATACTATATTTTTTTCTAGCATTGAGTTCAGATTTATCCTATTTTATTTTGAGGTAGCCATGAACCTGTTATTGGAACCACTTAGTCAGATGTTTAGAAGCTTCATAGACTTGACTGTCGAGTTATGTTTTGATGTTATTTCTGACTAGTTTCATTCACACTAGTCTTTGTTAGTTGATGGATAGATTGTTTCGCCTTTGGCCTTTGATTTTCATATTATCATTGTGTTTCCTTGAGTATTCTTTATCATTGATGTCTTCCGCTACTAGAATGTGATTGAACGAATGTGATGAGGCCGAGTGGTTCACTTCGGGGCTAGCAATAGTCTCTGAGTGTCGGCCACACCAAGGGTACCTTCTCGGGGAGTGACAAACTTGGTATCTGAGTACAGAGTTCAAGTATACTAGGGAGTCTATGAAGTTGTGTATAATAAAGTCTTGTTTATGGGTGTGTTGTGCACCACACTTTATAAGCAGGAGGCTATAAGACATTAGGAATTGTTATACTTCCCTTGTATCCTAAGTTCGTGCGACAGAGTTTAACTTTATTAAAGTATCTATCTGAATCATGCATTCTGTGATTGCAGATCATGCCTCCGAAGACTCGGATCCTCTTTGAACTAGAATACCACCTTGTTCCGAGTCGGTCAACCTAACACCTAATCTAGATAAACGGTGCACGTCCCTTACTATCTCCTTCTTCCCTTCATCCATATGCGACATACTTCCCATAGATAGCCTACTAAGGGCATCTTCCATGACATTCGCCTTGCCGGGATGGTAAAGGACTCTCGTGTCATAATCCTTGAGAAGTTCCAACTATCTCCTTTGCCTCAAGTTAAGATCCCTTTGTGTGAACATATATTGTAAAATTTTATGATCGATGAAGACATCAATGTGAACCCCATACAAGTAATGTCTCCAAATCTTTAAAGCAAACACCACCGCCGCCAACTCAAGGTCATGGGTCGGATAATTTTGCTCATGCACCTTTAATTGCCGAGATGCATAAGCTATCACCTTACCATGTTGCATAAGTAAACATCCCAACCCAATCCGCAAAGTATCACAATACACCATACACCCATCTAACCCATTGGGCAAGGTCAAAATAGGAGCCGATGTGAGCCGATCCTTCAAAGTCTGAAAATTCTTCTCACACTCACTTGACCACACAAACGTAGCCTTCTTCTGGGTCAACTTAGTCAACGGGGATGCAATGGAAGAAAATCCCTCAACAAACCTTCGATAATAACTGGCCAACCCAAGAAAACTTCGAATATCCAAAGGGGTCAATGGTCTAGGCTAATTCCTCATCGCTTCGGTTTTCTTAGGATCAACCGTAATACCATCAACGGACACCACCTAACCAAGGAATGAAACTTCTCCCAACCAAAACTCGCACTTGCTAAACTTGGCGAACAACTGCTTTACCTCAAGGTTTGAAGAACCAACCTTAAGTGATCTCTATGCTCCCGCTCACTTCGGGAGTAAATCAGGATGTGATCAATGAACACCGTAATAAAACTGTCAAGGAATGACTTAAATATACGATTCATGAGATCCATTAACACCGCCGGAGCATTGGTAAACCCAAAATACATCACCACAAATTCAAAATGGCCATAACGAGTCCAAAAGGCCATCTTTGGAATATCACACTCCCTTACCTTCAACTGATGGTAACCCAAACGAAGATCTATTTTAGAGAAATAAGTAGCCCCTTGGAGTTGATTAAATAAGTCATCAATTCTGGGCAACGGGTACCTATTCTTGATGGTCACCTTATTCAACTGTTGATAATCAATACATATTCGGAGTGAACCATCATTCTTTCTCACAAACAATACGGGAGCACCCAAGGTGAAATACTTGGCCTAATATAACCCTTCTCTAACAAATCTTTCAATTGATCCTTCAACTTCTTTAACTCAGCCGGAGCCATTCGGTGTGAAATGGGAATAGGTTGAGTATCTGGAAGGAGATCTATGCCAAAATCCACTTCTCTATCGAGAGGGATGCCAGGAAAGTCTTCGTAAAACACATCGGGAAATTTATTAACCACTGGAACCGATTCTAGCGTCGTCGATTCACCTTCCACTTTCTAAGCCTTATAATTTGATAGATGTACCCCTTGCAAATCATTCTTAGGGCTTTGAGGTAGGAAATAAACCAACCCCTAACCACGGAATCACTATCCTTCCATTCCAATACGGGCTCATTAGGAACTTGGAACCTAACTTGCATAGTTCTACAATCAACTGAGGCATGCAACCAATCCATCCCAAGAATAACATCAATGCCATACATCTAAAGCCCTACTAGATCACCGGGGAAAACTCTATGCAACACAAAAATGGGACAACCCCGATACACTTTTCGGGCAATGATAGACTCACCCACGGAAGTATACACCGAATAAGGTTCCCTCAAAGTTTCAGGACTTAAACCAAACTTAACAGCCAACAGAGGGGTCACAAAAGATAAATTGCACCCGGGTTAAGTAAAGCATAAGCATCAAAATTAAAGACTTTTAACATGCCAGTCACGACGTCCGGAGTCTCATCCACCTCCTACTGAGCATAAAGAGCATAGAACCTATTGTTTCCGGGAGCATTATCAAACTGGGCCTTCGGCTGCCCCTGACCCACTGGACCATTTGATCCCTCTTGGTGTTCTTTGGACAATTGGAAGTCTTATGATTCATACTTCCACACCCATAGCAAGCACCCAAAACCTTCCTAAACCCACCCAAATGGCTTCCCCCACATTGGCCATAATAGAGATCTCGTGGGCCACCCCCAACTTGCACCTTAGGAGGAGTCACTCTTTGATTAGCAAGCTTCATGTTTGAGCCTTGGCCTTGTTGGAATCAACCAAATCCGCCACAACCCTTAGAGTTAGAGAACACACTATCAAACGGGGCCCTCTTGGATTCATTCACCCTCCTATCCTTGAGCTTCTCACCTCAATCCGTTTAGTATAAGTCATAGGTTGCGAGATATCCATGTCTCGAATAATCATGGCGGTACGACACTCTTTCATAACCAAGTCAGAGACACCAGAAATGAATTTGTGTATCCTTGCACGAGGATCAGCTAACAACATAGGAGCATACTTGGAGAGCTTAGTGAACTTGAGAGAATAGTCCCTCACAGGCATGCTACCTTGCTTGAGGTTGATAAATTCAGTCATCTTGACTTCTCTAAGTTCAAAAGGGAAGATCATCAATGAAATCTTGGGCATCCTAATCAACCTTTGAACTAAAAAATTTCGAAGGGTTCATCCGGGTGGAGTCTCTCACCCTAGAAGCTGGAGTGCCACTATTTTTGGGATTAGCTGACCGGGCTTGATTAGCCACCACTTGGGCAAGCATAGCTACCACATTCCAAAATTTAGCGTACGTTACTTATTCTTTCACAGGCTCACAAAAGGCTTGTTTCTCATGGAAAGGAGCCTCTCTGGGAAGGAGAGCTCTTCTAGGAGGCATTTTCTAAAAGAGCGACAAGAACGCCAACGTTTAGGAAACCTTGTAAATAGTACACAACACGACATAAGGGATAATGAAGTGAGCAAATTCCTAAAATATCGTTATAACCTCTCATTCATAGGTATGCCGCACGTCACACCCATGAAAAAGACTCTACTTGACGCGCCATATTGAATTCTAAGGATCATTTACAAACCTAGAACTTTGATACCATCTTTGTAACGACCCGCAAGTGGGGCCTAGATGTGACATGGTGAAAGAGAACCCGAGAGTCCTCAATCAAGAAATCATAGCATTATCACACACATCATTGGGGCTTTGGACTCAAGCTATGGGGATATTACCGAGAATGGGATAAGCATGAATCACATAACATATAGAAATTAAGTTCTAAGGGGCGGGTAAGTATGACTCAAGCTATGGGGGAAGAAAGGTTAAGGAATTCCCAGACAAGCACATTCACAATCCAACAATCAAAATAACATAAGCAGAAACAAAAGCATAACATCAGGAACCATTGTCGAACATAGGTAGTCATATCATTGCAATTAACACATAGCATAATGTACAATAGAGTTGGATATGTTCAACAATGCCTCTACATAAGATGAGATGGGGCCTCGACATATTCCGGGCTCACCCTCAAGTCATAAGGTAAAATAAAATAAAGTAAAGAAATAAGGTAGATGAAATTAGATCTTGCCCTTGGAGTATAGGGCTCACCACAAGTAACACTTCAATGTCTTCACTAGATGTCCAACGGTGGAAGGAAGTCATCTCCGGTCCCTACATGGTTAGAACATGTAGACAAAGAGTATGGGTTAGCACATATAATGCACTAAGTATGCGGTTATGCCATGCAAGTGCACATGATCTAAAGACGAGGCGAGATGACAAGAGCACACATGGTACGAAAAGGAGTGCACATAGCCAAAAATATTTATATCATAATAATATTCCATGTCATGTCGTCATGCATGAAGTGCAAACCTACATATCGTAGCGCGGATGTGACCTCAACCGACAATATCAAAGACCAAGAGAGCTACTATTTGGAATTGGACTACTTGCCAGGTAAATCCCTAGTCAACCCTTAAACAAGGGGATACATAACAATTCAATCCTATCAAGGGAGATAACCCATGGTGGCACATGGTTTGACAAAAAGGAGTATGGACCATTGGAGATAGTCCACTCTGACTCCAATCCCTTAATGCTAAGTCTCATCCCATGGGAATACATATACATATACAAGCCTTCAAAATGGAGATTTGACCATTTGTTCAGACCAATGCATAATTGGGCTAAAAGACAAATCATATTTCAACTCTTTCCATAATTAGGCTCAAAAGCTAACAAGAGTTTCCAAAAGCCATTTTCCAAGACCAATGCAATAGGAGTAGCTCATTTACATAACATATCATATCATGCATCATCATATCATATCATATCATATCATAGTGGTGTAAACAATCATAATTGCTCAAAGAGCTATAACATAGACTTACGTGATTGCCCATATCATATCATAACATGAGGGCCAAACCCTTATCAAGAGTTTCATTATAACAAGCCTTTCATGCTTATGAATGCAATGCATTAATGATCAATAGTAGCATGGGTATTGTATATCATCATTTAAATCATTAATACAACAAGTTCATATTCAAAGGATAATGAAATCATCAATATGAAGCAAAATTCTTAATACCCATACTTAAATTGAAGAGTTAAGGGGACATGCATTTTTGAAACATCATAAAATCAATGGAAATTATCAATAAGGGGATCCATTCACTTTGAAATCAATAAATTAACACAACCTAAACTTTAATTGAAGCAAACCATTCATAAATTAAAGACCCAATTTCAATGGAAGTCAAAATTCATCAAAATTGAAAAGGGGAATTTTGGGTCTTCATGGTTGAAATAATAACCATGAATCAATCCCACTTACATTTAATTACTCAAGAAGAATAAGAAGAATCTGAAGAAGAATCAAATTTCCCCAAGTTTTAAAGCTTGTCTTCAATGGAGGTTGAAAGAAAATTGAGAGAATAATTTAGAGAGATTCAAGAGATTGAATGAATTAGGGTAATTAGGGTTCAATTCAGGGGTTTTAGGAGAGTTTAGAAGGACTAAAATGGCCCTGTGATCAATTAAAATTACAGTTTAATCATTAATTAAATGGAGAAAATAACTGGCAACTGGAGACGCAGAACACTCTCACAGACCGTACAATGGTCCATGGTCCGTGAACTTGATCATGGGCTACACTTGGTCACGACCTTGGTTTGCAAATCTTGGACACTTTCTGGACCACTTCACTGACTAGATCATGGGTTGTGAGGTATCACATGGACCATGAACTGGTCTGTGGCACCACACTTGGCTCAGAGTCCTGGCCCAGGGTCAAAGCAACTCTCTGGACCACTCCACGGGTGCCCTCACAAACCGTGAGGCATCACACCATTCGTGAAGGGGTTTGTGGAGCCTCACTTGGTTCGGGGCCTTAGTCCATTACCTAGCCCATAATTTGGATCAACCCACGGATGGGCTAACGGGCCATGAACTCCCACATGGTTCGTGGTCCTTTCATGTGGCCCTGCCTTAGCCAACTTTGTCTCCTCCTTTCTAGATTGCTTTCATGCAAAAATAGTCTCACTGTAACAGCCATAACTTCCACATCCAAACTCCGATTTGAGTGAAACCAATTGCATTTTGAAGATAACTCAAGGAGATTCATTTTGATAGGCCACAATCCACACAGTTAATCTCATACAAAGAGATATAGCCATTCAAAGTTAGTACTTCCACAAAATGTCAAGTAAATTTAACCAACGCGATTTGTTTGAACATGGCCACATAAGTAAGACCCATGATGGTCACTAGCCAACCAAAACAGGTTTAAATAGACCTTAATCAGCCACTACAAATTTTGAAAATTTTTGGGTTCTTACAAGTACTAAGATAGAATTCACACTTAGAGAACTTAACATAAAGCTTGTTCTCTTTGAGCCTCTAAAGCACGATCCTCAAATGCTTAACATAGTTGGCCTTGGTATTGGAATAGACAAATATATAATCAATAAATGAAATCACAAGAGACTCAAAATAAGGTTGAAACAATCCATTCATCAACTCCACAAATAGTGCAAGTGCATTAGTCAACCCAAGAGACATAACAAAAAACTCATAGTGATCATACCTCGTCTGAAAGACAGTTTTAGGAATATCATATGGCTTGATTCTCAACTAATGATACCCATACCTCAAATCAATCTTTCAGAATATCACTAAACCTTTGCGCTGGTCATATAAATCATCAATCCTAGGAAGAGGGTATTTGTTTTTGACAATCACCCTATTCAATTGTCCATAGTCGATGCATATCCTTACAAACCCATCCTTCTTCAACACAAATAGAACTGG
>JBCEWC010012610.1:0-15720 GCA_038996855.1 Solanum aculeatissimum | reverse complement strand
AAACATTTTTTAATGCACGTAGAGAATATAAGTAATATATTTTTAATATAATAATTATTTTAACATCATTAATAAGAAAAAATAATAAAAAATAACTATAATACGTTTTAAATTCAATAAATAATACATATTATAAACATCTTTCAATGCGAAAAGTGAATCTATAACTAAAATATTTTTAATAAAAATGTGTTATAAGTGTTATATTTAAATATCAAATATATTCAATACAATTTAATTATAACTATTATGTATGATTTTTAAATACTTTAGTATGATTTAATTAATTTTATATTATTAAAAAATATATTATACTTATTGAAATAATAATAATAAAATTTATAATAATATATAATATTAAAGATGAGTAGTTGAATGAGAAAGGAGAAAGAGAGAGAAAAGGTAAAAAAAAAGAAGAAAAAAAGTGAAAAGAAAAAGAGAAGATAGAGAAAGAGAAGAGATTTTTTGTAATTTATTGATAAAATATATTATATATAGTAATTAAAAAAATAATATTTGATATAAAATATATTATTTATATAAATATTCTAATATATTATTGGGTAGAAAGAAGAAAATAGAGAATTGGTGGGAGGAATTTGATAAGATTCGTTTATAAAGCGAAAATAATTAGACTGACTAGTTTGATGAAATGGGGTAAGGAATTTACCGCGAAAAGGAGGTAAATGGTATTTCTCTATCCTAGTCGATAGTCACGTGCGGTCTGAATCCTTTAACGTTGAGCTTTTCGGCCTTCCCAACAAAACCTACAGTCTCACTCTCTGCTAATCTCTGCAAATACTGCAACCATAGATACCAGAAACACAGCCCACCCACATACAAAAACGAAAAAAATTATTTACAACATGTCCTTCAAAACAACACTAGTTGCAGCCTTTTTTTACTATCTACCATCATCAATTATCATTGACGATTTGTCTTCACAGTCCCATCACAGCAGGAGAAGAGTAATTATTACACCCTTTTTAGCTCTATTCTTACTTAAAAACCCAAAAGTATTGATTTATTTAATAGAGGTACCCATTTAATGAAAAGTTGGTATTTTGCATGAAACAGATTAAATTCAACAAGCATTTATCCCCTCTATATTCATTTTCTGTTCTTTTCGTGGTACAATACAGTAATTATTTCTCTATTTTCTTGCTCAACTTTCCCAACATAATCTCCTTTTTTTGGGTTTTATTTTTAATGCTTTTATTTCTTGGCCAACTGAGGAGGTCCCAGTTTGTGTGTGTACATTTCTGAAATTAGGAAAATAAACTTTGCATTTGTCAGCAAGACATAACCACTATTGTACTAGAAAGTCTGGAACTATCAATATTATTACTCTGTGGGTGTCCTTTGGTGTTTGCCCATTTGCAACTTTTTCGTAAATTCATTGTATTTTGCGAGATTCTCAGTTGGGTAATTGTAGAAACCCTTTTATATGTAGAAACAGGGGAAAGGAAAGAGTTTGATAAGCTGTTGGTGAAAGTGAAAAAAAAGGGGGAAAATGGCAGGAGCTGGTTCTGGAGCAACTGCTTCAATGCCATCTATGCCACCACCCCGCCCAAAATCACCACCTCAGTATCCAGATTTGTATGGAAAGCGACGAGAATTAGCCAAAATTCAGATGCTTGAAAGAGAAATTGGCTTTCTTGAGGTGAGTTAATTGCCTATTTTGAAAGTGTGAATTTTCTTAAAATTGTCATGTCATTCTTGTTTATAATCGGTTTAATGTTGTGCTATGTAAAACCCTGAGGCACTATTTTGAAGTAAAAGTTTGTTGCATCAATAGTATTTATAGTCAAGCATAAAAAAGTAATTTGCTTTCCATATTAGACTATCTTTTACCTGGCCCTTATTTTTAGTTTTTTCATGTTATTACCTGCTAATGAGGATTAAGGGCTGAATCTTTGTTTGATTTGGATTTTGTCGCACATTACACTAGTTAAATCTTTGCTGGGATATCAAATTGAGGAGTATATCCCCAATTTACTAATCTTCACTGTTGCCTCATGTCCATATGCTGAACCAGTGACTAGATGCACATAATGTACACAATTTGAATCCTGAACAGTTTAACTTGGATTGATTCACTGTCACAAAGACATGGCATCGACATGCTAATTTGAAGAATCAATTAAAATTAAAAAGAATAAAATGCTTCAAGATTCTCTTAAACAGAGCTCTTAGACTTCCAGCCTGCCCATTTGCTTGTCAAGTTGTGTGCTTTCTGGTGGAGGAATAACTTAGAGCCTGTTTGATTGGCTTATATGAAGTGTTTTTAAGCCAAATAGCTTTTAGCAGTTTTGTAGTGTTTGAGTTTAATAAAAAAAATGGTTTTAAGCACTTATTTTAAGTTAAATAACAAAAACAAGTCAACAGTCATAAAAAAGAAACCTAACTTATGGTTTTTGGCTTATAAGTTATAAGCACATCCAAACAGGTTCTTTAAGCTTTGAGAAAGTTTCATGATGCAATATTTACCTGTTTAGATGCTCATGTATTTATTCCATTGTCAAAATGTCAATGAATTTACTTTCACCAGAATTTGTAGTTCTTTCACATGTAATTCTGCCCAACATTGAAACCTTGCAATCTCATTCTTTATTGGTCCATACTTTTGTGCTTCTTTCCTCTGGTATTTGGGAACTGGAGACTTCCTGGCCCCCTCTCCACACGGAAAAAAAAGAAAAAGATAAAGGTATTAGATTTATGTTCACACTTTGGAGGTATCATACTGCACCAGGCTCAGAAGTTGTCTTCCTACTGCTTAATAAGCAGGTCGCTTATGAATTTATCTACAGAAAAACAAAAAAACCTTACTTCAGAGTTTCATAGTTATTTAACTCGACCTATCCCTGGCTCTTTGAGGCATTGCCAAAATTTGATCCTAATATGTTTGAAGACAATTACTTCCAAGACTGGTCTGGAAGTCGTGTAAGATCATCTTCAACTAACCTACAGGCTACAATCAATAAAGAATTGTCACAAAATAACCTTGATTTTGGCCTTGCATATATTGTTGACAGCATTTCATTTAGTTTCCTTAATAGAATAAAGGAGTTACAGGTGGCAATTTAATGCGGTGCATTTTGCTGTTTCACAATTTGCTAGAGATTATATTACATAAATTACCATAAGCTTGTTTGTAATTTGTTGTGATGAATGTGCAGTATTTTAAATGTTACATAGGCTTGCTCCAAAGATTTTTCTATGAACTTACTTTCACTTTGCTCTCATCTCATTTTGATCTAATTCTTCTGAGCAGGAAGAACTGAAATTCATTGAAGGCCTTCATCCTGCTTCTCGACCCTGTAAAGAGTACGTAGCGTGCATATTTTCTACATGTGCATTTATTTCCAGCATAAGTACTACTGAAGTTATATGAAGTGAAATTATGTATGGTCCTTTAAATTAGCTCTGTATTGAATGATGTTGACAATTTTGCAGGGTGACAGAATTTGTATCGGAACATTCAGATCCTCTTATACCAACGTAAGATAGTATTTAACAGTCACTTCGACAAGTTTTTTCTTGAAGTGTATTTCCAGTATTATATTTTACAGCTTCTCAGTGCTTTTTCTCCCTTGTAGCAGAATAAAAAAGAGTAGTAGATCCCGCCGCTTCTGGAAATGGCTCTGGTATGCTATGTTTTAAGCATTTCCTTTTTGGGTCATACTAAGCATGACATATGATTACTGTTCAAGATTCGATATTGATTTATTAGATAGGACTATAACTTAAACATCAGCAACTTTTTATGCGTAACTTTGAAAAGTTCTTAGGCTTAATGGATAAAAATTTAGCATCAACAACATACCCAGTGAAATCCCACAAATGAGGTCTTGGGAGAGTAGAATATATGCAAACCTTATCACTACCTCGTGGAGGAAGAGAGGTTGTTTGCGAAAAACCCTTGGCGCAAGTGCAACAAATCTCAGTATAAAAGGAAGGAGAAAATGAAGAGAATATATCTAATAATAAGGAACAACGCAAAAGTAGCCAAAGCAACAATGAAATCATGTGCTAATCAAAATACCATAAACAACATAGTACAAACAACAACTACATAAACCCAGTGAAATCCTACCATGTAGGGTTTGGGGAGGGTATAATATATGTAGACCTTCTACTACCTCGAAGAGATAGAAGAGTTCTTTTTGAAAGACCCTCGGTTCAAGTGCATCAAACCTAAGTAAAATGAAAAGAAAACAATGAAGAAAGCATATTCCTAAATAAGATAAAACAATGCAAAGTCTACACGAAAAAAATGCTAACAATAAAATACTGATAATCAGATAGAATAACATATGGCAAGAACTATTAGGGTACAACTAGTACTACGTTAGATACTAACAAGCCTGAACCTTCACAAGGAAAAACACCCTCTACTCCCTATTCCTCTACTCTAATCCGCAACGTCCACTCCATGACCTCGGTAATATGAAACTGCACTATATCATGTTTAATCACCTCTACCCAATACTTCTTCGGCCTAGTAGGATAGATTATTTAAAACAATAATTAACAATGAGACAAAAGACAAAACAAGACTACAATAATACAATTAGTCATTGCCAACACCCACTACCCTAAGCAAGACTGACACTATACTACCAACCTTCTTCCTTAAATTATATCCTCCACACTCAATAGGGTCATGTCCTCGTAACTTGAAGTTGCGTCATATCCTGTCTTACCACCATTCTCCAAAATTTCTTCGGCCTATCTCTGCCTCTCCTCGATTCCCTTGCACTCCTCACTAGTGCATCAATGCATCTCCTCTTCACGTGTTTAAACTATCTCAGTCTCGCTTCCCTAATTTTTTCACCATGGAGGCCACTCCCACCTTATTCCGATTATCCTCATTTTTAATTTTATCACTCTTAGGATGACCACACATCCACCTCAACATCCTCATTTCCACAACAAGCATCTTTTGGACATGGAAGTTCTTGACTAGCCAACACTGGGTCCGACACAACAATGTCGATCTAACCACCACTCTATAGAACTTACCTTTGAGTTTCGGCGGTACCTTTTATCGCATAATACTCCAGAGACAAGCTTTCACTTCATCCACTTTGCACCAATATGGTGTGTGATATCACATTCGATGTTCTCACTCCTCTAGATTATAGATCTAAGATATTTGAATCTATCTCTGGGGATAATTTCTGTGTAAAGCCTTACTCCCCTGCCTACCTCATGCATCGCATTGCATCATTGAATTTGCACTCCACATATTTTACCTTTGTCCTACTCAATTTAGCATCATGGTACGCAATTTGCAAAATGTTGAACAATAACTGTTCAGAGTTGTATTACCTTTGTGGGTTATATATAACTCATAAGTTGGAAGAGCAGACGGTAAGTAGCAACACTAGCTGTATTTTGATGGTTTATATTTGTGTCATCCTTCGCTCATAAGCTTTATGAAATGTAGTTTTGGCGATGAACCCCTTTCAAGAGGAAACCCTTTTTTTATGTAGGAAGTTCGTTTTGTGCAATTGTAGTGCATCTTTTTGTAGTATCCAAGGGTGAGGCCTAGTGGCCAATGATGTGGGTTGAGTACCATGAGGATTTTAGGTTTTTTTGATTAAAAAAAGAGGTCTTAGGTTCAAATTCCAACGGAGACAAAAATACTAGATGATTTCTCCTCAACTGGTCTATCTTTGGTAGATAGTTAAATGATATCTGATGCTGATGGGAAGTGATAGGTATCCCATGATATTAGTCAAGGTGTGTGCAAGCTGGTCCAGACATCATAGTTATAAAAAAAAAAATTGTGCATCTTTTCCTTTTCTCAGAAAAAAATAAAAAATAAAAAATAAAATAGTGCATCTTTTTGAACCTAGCCTTCATACTGTCATTTCTTATTTACAAGAAAGATTACATTAAGAACAGAACAATTAGCTTCATCTGCATTGCTGCAATCGTGAAATATGTGTTAAGAGGAAATGTTTTTTCCTTGTAATCTGAGGTTTGGTGCAGTGCATTATTTTTATCTTTCTGGAGGATGACAATCAAGAGGTTACATCTTTACATAGACTTCTGTACTTCTACATTTTGTTAAATTAGCATCTTGCCAACAGCTAAACAAATTTGCTGCTCTTTTCATTGGGGGTGATATGAGACTCATTCAGTTTTCAGGAGCTCTTAAGTAATTAATCACTGTTGTGGCTTCTCCTATTGACATAAGTTTCTTAAACATTGTAGTAAATCTTCATGTTTCAATCTCTCGTGGATTTGTTGCTGGTGCCGATGTCCTAGTATGAAGATGCCAGACTGCTGTAACTGCAATTTATGTAACTGCTGCCCATCTATCAGTTGCCCAATGCCCAAGTGTCAATGTTTCTCCTGTCCACGGTCTAAATGCAGCAGCAAGCCTGTCTGCAAATGGAATTGCTGTTGCTTAAAATGTGCTCCTTGCTTTAGCTGCTCCTCTTGTAGCCCATGTACATGTACATGTTCTTATCCTAGATGTCCAAAGTTAAATTGTAGTTGCTGTTGTAAAAAGTGCTGCTTCTTCTGCCCTTGCTACTTTTGTTAGTAGTCCTAATACTAAATCATGCAATAATATTACTATATGAAACTGCTTCTATAAAATTGTGAATATTTTTTGTCCGGAATAGCATTTGAAGTTACCTTATTTCCCATTGTTATGAATTTTGGGATGACAAATGGGCACGTGGAACACCTTTTTTAAAAAAAAAGAATTCAAGAAAAAGATGAGCCGTTTATTATTACGATAAATGTCAAGTGGAAGTGAATCTTTCTACCATACTATCTGTCCATTATATTACTATCGATTGCAAGAGTTGCAGCTTAGCAATTCTTTCTGAATTTTCAACCTGTCCTGCATTAACGTGTTTAAGTTCTCTTTTACCCGTTTTTATTTTAATTGTTCATTTTCATTTAGTCTGGCTGTCACGCCCCACATTAATAACTTCTCTGTCATGTCCATCTCTAGTCTTTGATGAATCCATACTGGTATATGATCCAAGGTCCTTAAAACAAGGGTATGTAGGTCCATAGTTGAGCTTGAGTACCTTCAAACAAGGGATACTTACAAAAAGTCTGGCAAGAATATAGAGGGGTGTTTTATTTTGTAGAACTTTATAATTCTCAGAGTGAGAAGTAAGTTATATTTTATCCCTACTCTTTACCATGCTATAAAATCCCTTCAAATTTGTGACATCCCAATACATGATAATCATTTAGATACATAAATGGTGATACCTTATAGAATTTGTTTATTGAGCTTAAAAATGAAATTAAATGTCAATTCCACAAATCACACAAAATAAATTAATATCAATCTCTCCCAAAATTTTAGGAACTTCAAACAATTTAAATTTTAAATTTTCTTCTCCCCGATCTATCCCAAATTGTAACAAATTCTCTTCATCTTCTTCTTCATCCATTTTTTTCTTTTTAGTAATCAGTTACCAATTTTTTTTTTTATTTTAGATTTTTCATCTAGAAATTTCTAATACATAAGGATGATGCTCTATCTTTTAATATTGTGAGTACCCAATAAGTTGAAGAAGGATGTATCTTCAACTTCAAAATTGACTGCGGAGAAAACACTCAAAAAAGAGGGGGAAAAGATCGAGTTTTTGATGGCTTCGGTAAAGGCTTAAGGTCGATACCCATGGATGACACCACTATTGAAAGTGAAAAAGCTAAAGCAGTTACACAGAGCTATACAGAGCAAAGAAGAAAGCGTAGAAAGATTTCATCATCATTTCTTTTACTTTCAACATATCAAATTGTTGATTTTTTTTTTGATTTTTTTGTTGTTCATCTTTTGTGATACATATATGTTTAGATTTTTAATGTATTTAGTAGTTATTGCCTCCGTTTCAACATTATAATATATTAAATTTTTATCATGCACAATGTATCGTGTTCAAATATTAGTTTTGATACATAACCTTAATTTATTGAAATACGAATTAGTATGTATCATGTTCATAGTTATGTATTTAGTATATAACTATTATAAATTTCGTTATCTTTTAATAGCAGATACATATACCTTAACTTATTCAACTAGAAGGTTATGTATCAAGACCCAAACTAGGCAAAAGACATGACACGACAATTGGAACACCGAAGGATCCCAATCAAGCCATCTTAGCATCTCATCAAACATTTATAAGGTAGTAAAAGCATCAATCATAGGCTATGAGGGAAAAAAGGGTATGGACCTCATATCAACATCACAAGAGAAAGAACAACTTAGTCCAAAAGAGATGTAGATCATAGACTCTTTACACATCATCCACTCATGCCTCTAAACATAGCATAGACCGGGGCTATGGACATGTTTCTATCTCACCCTCAAAAGTAGTAAAGTAACATAGTCTCAAAATACCAATAGAAGCTAAACAGTCAAACAAAGGTAGAGTATCATTGGCTTGCCTTCGAAGCATGAGGACTCACCACAATGCCTTCAATAGCCTTCAAAATATCACCCTAAGAAGGAGGAACACTAGACCTTACATTTTTCGCGATGTAGGAAAAATATGTATTAATACGTTGGAATGTACTAAATATGTGAGCAATGCATGATATACATAGATATAGGCACATATAACAAGGATAACATGATGCATAAGTCATGAGATGTAAGACCACAATAACATAGGTATGAGGTAAAACATGAAGCAATACATGATCATAAGTTGTATATGGTCTAAACATCAAACTTATAGAAAGCTTAAAGTAACATAATCATTTTGTGGGAGATTTCCATGACTGATAATAAGACCATGTGAGATACTACATGAAACTATATATAACCCCTACATTGAGAAAGGGGGAGACCACTTGTCAACATAGACTCTGTCAACATTCATTTCTTCATTCATAAGGGGATAAATGTGGATCCACTAGCCTAGCCTAAAAACAAAACCTATGATGACAATATAGTTTTATACAATAGGTTGCTACTAGGATTCCCTTTGAAAGCAAACCTTAGACTTCCAAACTGAACCCCACCTCAAGCCTTCTCGGTACTAGGTCAAATCCCACAGAATAACATATCATAATATCATAGTCAATCATACCTTTGAGTCATTGAAAATCATCAATAATAGAAGAGTAATTTATAAAAATCTTGGATGATTCATCAATTTGAGAATTGTCCTTATCACATGTGAATTCATCATTAGGTGAGAATTATCTTTTCTCCCACATTCATTCATGATTAGTTCATTCATCGTTTGTTTATCATTCAAGGGACTTCATAAAACATCATTGAATAACTTTTCATAAACTTTAAAAGAAGACCATACGATTCATGATCATCATTCATCGTAGACTTGGGACATGATATGAATTTAATCTCCAATCAACTTAAAAATATATAATTTAATGAAATTAATGCATAATTACAATAGAAATTATCAATTAAAATATAATTATAATAACCCACATTAATCATCATGAACCCTAGACAGCCTTGTAGAGAAATTACTTGAAAATCATCAGAATCATGCAATTAGATAATAACTAATGCTTAATTGAGTAAATAAGCCATGATAGAAAGATAATTCATGTAATTGGATGAAAATTGAACAAGATCCATTATGGAATCATGAATCCTTGATAGAATTTGTGGAGATTTCATAAGAAGATCATCAATTTCATGCAATTAACATAAATTCGTATTAGAATAGATCCATAGTCATAATATAAATCATAATTGAAAAAATTGGATAGAAGTTGAGAAGACCCACAAAAATACATATTTGAAATTAGATGAAACAATTGAGAACTTGAAGGACTCCATGGAAGAAAGGATTTCATATATGAAAACTCACATACTTTGAGTGATTATCTTAAAAAACTTGAAGATTAATAGAGGAATTGACTTGATTTTCAATGAAGTCTTGCTTGAAAACGAAGGAATCCTTGAGAATAATTTGCTAGAGAGAGAATTTTCATAATGTGTGAAATGTGAAAGAGTAGGGTCAATTTGGAGATTAAAGGTAATTTAGAGAACGAGATTTAGTCCTAAAAATCATCTAGATTCAGTTAATGATGGATAGAAAAAAGTCCAAACTACTCTCATTTAATATTAAAATTGTACGAAAAGTTTTGAACTATCTTAGAGTAAGTCTGCGATGCGGAGTGGGTTCATCATAGGCTATTTTGAGAAAAATTGGATTGTGATAAGATTTTGACCAAATTTGAACTTGGAAAAAAATTTGGACCACCATGAAGCAGGTTTGCGATGCGGTCCTGTCGTGAATCCTTCTAGTTATTAAAATTTTTAAAAATTTTATTTTGCATTCTGCTTGGCCTAAAAATCTACCTGAGCTATTTTTCTAATATTTTACCTCGTAATATCATATCTCAACCTTTAAAATGCTCGATACATTATAATATCTTCCCCTTGGAAACATTCGTCCTCGAACGGAATAGGAATAGCCTGAGTAGAGTAGAGTGTGTAACTAGCCACCAACATGAATAAAATAATGCATCTTTGAAACACCATTCAAAATTATTTTTATGATTATGCATGCATGTAATACGACATAGAGAGATTTACACTTAGGAATTTAGAGGGATTAAGTATGAGTAACTAAGTACCTTAGGCTTGAGTGGAAGGAAAGAGGTATGAGTATCATTTCATCATGTCCACTTTTGCTTCCCATGTTGCACTCTCGACTTGTTGATTCCTCTACAAAACTTTGATGAAAGCAATTTTCTTGTTTCTCAATGTTTTAACTTGGCGGTCTAAAATTCCAAATAAAACTCCTTCATAGGTCAAATTTTTCTCAATGCTCATGTTGTCCAAGGGTACAATGGCATTTGGATTACCATAAATGTTTTTCAACATTGAAACATGGAATACCGAATGGACCATAGCCAATTTCATTGGAAATTTAAACTTATAAGCCACTCTACTAATCTGTTTCAAAATCCTAGAAGGTCCCACGTATCTCAGATTCAATTTTCTCTTCTTTCCAAAATGCATCTTGAAACACCCTGTTTGTTGAAAATCTTGGAAAATAGAAAGGTTGCAGAATTTTAAATTGACCTAGTTTTACGAACTAATCTACGGCTCGTGGATTGGATCACGGGTTGTAGAAAGTTCTCGTGGATTAAAGTCTAGAAATTTGATAAAAATTTTGATCACTAGAATTCACTCCATGAGAAATATGACAAGTCATACTCCTATATACGACCCATAGTTTGAGTCATGGATGAAACTCCGAGAGAAGATTTTTTTAAAAATTTGGAAGCATTCTATAAATGTGTTCTACGGTCCATAAATGAAACTACGGACCGCATATGGGATTTCGTGATTTCAAATTACAAATTTCAGTAGCTCAATTTTCGGGACTATGCTAGGTATGAGCCAAATCATGACCCATGAAATGGTTTACGACCCATGAACAGAATTTCGTAGATGGATCTGACAGATTTTAAGTGAAGGGGTTTTTGGTCATTTCTAATTCGTTTAATTCTTAAAGTACAACATTTTGACCCTTGTAACTAACTTAACCAACTTAATTCCTATAAAACCTATTCCTATTCCATTCTATCTCATTCACTCTCATAATCCTCTCCAAAGTTCTAAAAAATTCTTTCTCTTAGGATTCTCTCTAGTGAAGCTAGGGTTTAAAGATTTGTCTAAGGAATTTCTAGAATTTTATTCTTCAAATTTAAGGATTCTCACTTGAACTATGTAGGGCTTCATTCATGAAGTGGATTCATCCATGAAGTCCAACTTAATTCTCCCTTTTTAAAAAAGGTTTAAGCATGAATTTTTATGTGTTTTTATGATGACATTCTAAATAGTTGGTTGGATTATGATACCTACATGATTATTATATCCATGTATGCATGAATTAAGAAACAATACATGATTTTTATGATTTTCAAGTGAAAGTACATAATTTCAAGTATATGATGATTATGACTTGTTGAATTGATGTGAGTTCCTTTATTAATGATCCAAATTGATTTCAATTGCATGATTCCTACATGATTTTTATCTAATTGCATGATTTTAGCTCAATTACTCATGACCTCACACATGGTCCTAATTTTCTATGATAAAACTACGATTTTCATGAACTATGATTCTAAGTATGAAAAATATTATTTAAGGATGATAATGTTATGATGATGGTGATATGATGATGAGGGTGACTTAAGACCTTAAATGTTGATGAAATAATGATAAGATGGAGAATATACCCACACTATATGAAAGTTCTGTAGATAAACTATTCCTATTATATGAAATATTTTCATGAAGCTACAATGGCTATTTTACAAGTTATGAAAGTATGATTTTGATAAAGTATGAATAATATTGAAAACTATGTATATGCACAATTATGTATTCTGTGGTATATGACTTAGCACCGAATGAGCTTGTATGAGAGGGACTATCCCCAAGGGTTCTTATAAAAATCCTCAAGTCTCACAACTACGTGCCACCGTAGGTTGATGATTATGTTTCTATAAGGCTAGCTATTTGATCCATTTAGCATTATATTCATGTGATACTCACCATGCTCGGGTTAATCCTAAAGGGTGTGATCTTTTATGTTCATGTGACACTCACCGTGCTAGTGTTAAGCCTAAAAAATAGGGTTGAATCTACCTTGACAAAGTAGACTCCTCTTTCGCTCGGTGTAGAGGGAACATCAGGATTCCGTGTAATATTCTGCATGATCTTATTATACGTTATGCTCTTGTTTCAATATATGTATACTAGGATTATGAATGTATTTTATGATGCTTCTATACGTTTTTAAACACACATTGTTCATACATATTGTATTCTTATTCTATTGATTATGATTATGCATATTGATACTATGAGTCACAATTCGGTTAGGGGGTCTAGATGTGACACGACGAAGGAGAACCCGAAGGCTCTCGATGAAACCATCATAGCATCAAAACTCATCATTGGCTCAAAGAACGCGGAAGCATAACACATAATTCAATAGGTTCAAAATTCTCAATAATAAACTCAACATTTAAAACATGATCAAATACCAAACTTAAGTCATTCACATGATATATAAATACAAAGTCAAAGTTAACTGGTCATCACATAATATAACAAGAGTGTCAAAGGTCCAACACATGCCTCTAATAGAGTGACGGGGGCCATGACAAGTCCGGGCTCACCCTTAAAAGTCAAAATAAAACAGAAGTAAACTACAAATGGCTAGAGGAAAGACGACTATTTCCCACGGAAGAAGGGCTCACCACTAACAAATAACTTCAAGATCAAAGCTCGTCGGTAGGTAGACAGTACTCGACACCTGCACCTACATGATTAGAACATGTAGACAAAGTATGGGTTAGCATAATAAAGCACTAAGTATGCGGGCATGCAATGAATATGACATGGAAGTATGACAACAATATGACAAGGGAACACTTGGTTCGAAAAGAATGCACTTAGCCAATGGAAGATATATAACAAGATGCTTATGCCATGATGCATGAAAGACAACCTATCAATATTATAATTTTGGGAATTGACCTCAACCGACTCAAAGTAGGACCAAGCGAGCTACCACTTGGAACTAAATACTTGCCAAGTAAATTCCAAAAATCCCTTAAACAAGGGGTATCAAAACAAAGCTACCGATCTGGAGCAATCCCATAGTGGCATATGGTTTGACGAAAAGGGTGAATGCCCAATCCCTCGGTACTAAGATGAATCCCACGGAAATACATATATATACATACCAATGTCTTTCAAAATCCGAAACAAACCATACTTTTCAAATCATGCATCATTTGAACATAATTTCTTCCAAAATCAAACGTTTCAAGTCAAGAGACTTCAAACCAAATCAAGAGTTTCCAAATCATTCAAAACCCATGCAATAGGATGTAGCTCATTCTACAAAATCGCAAACCAAAACAAATGGTGCAAGCACCCAATGACTCATAGAGTCAATCAAAGAGACATTGTGATCACAAGCCTGGGCATATCCCAATTCATATCAAGAGTTCCTCCAAAAATAAGAATTTCATCAAAATCTTATCCAATGCAATGCATGAATCAATGCATCAAAGCATGGGTAACAGAATTCAAAACTTTAATTTGTAATTCAAACTTTACTTCATCAATATCATATGCAAATTTCAAAGTAAAACTCGACAAAACTTACCCATGCATCAAAATTCAAGGCAAACACATACAATACTAGTTCGTTATACTTTAATAGAGTAAATCATAACTTTCAAGAGTAAAATTCACAATGAAGTAACCTAAAGTCTACAACGAACACCAAACGTCAAGAGAGTTTTGCGAAATCAAAAGAACCCATAACCAAGTAAAACATAAAAATTCATAATTTAAAGATTTGGGTTCTTGGGCTTCGTGGATGGAAGAATCCATGAATTTAAATCCCACATACCTCGTAGACAAGCAATGTAATTAGATGGAGATGTAAGAATCTAGTGTTTTCCTCAAAATTTTCTTGAAATACTCAACAACGGTGGCCAAGAAGCTTGAGAGAAATCAATGGAGTCTTGAGAGTGTTTTGAGTGAAAGTATACGATTTACGTAATGTCCTTAGTGATTTGGGGACCTTAGAAGACTTAAAAGAGGCTTAAGAATTAATTAACTCTCAAAAATACCCTTAATAAAATGGACTTTAAACTGCCAACACAGTACCTCACGGTAGGCTACACTGGCTTTTTACCATGCCACTGGCCGTGTACTTTGCCGTGAAATAACACTTGGATAAACTTTTAGCACGAACTCTCGGAGGACTTTCTGGACCACTTGATGGGAGGTTTCACGGACCGTGTGGCTTCACATGGACTGTGTACAAGTCCTTGGAGCCACACTTGGCCCAGGAATCAACTCCCAAGCCAAGCCAAGCCACTGGACCACTTGACGGCACACCTCACGGCCTGTCAAATGGCTCACGGACCATTTGGTGGTCCGTGGCCTATGACTTGTCTCATGGGGTGGTTTCTGGCCATCCCTAGATCACTTGACCTCCACACTGGGCCCCACATGAACCGTGACAAGTTTCACGGACCGTTTCCCTTGCCTTGGCCTCTTTCTAGGGCCTATCTCCAATGTCTTCTAAATTTCAGGCAGTCCCACTGTTTAGGCCATAACTTCCTCATCCGAACTCTGAATCAAGTGAAACCAGTTGAATTGCGAAGATAACTCAAAGTGATTCAATTGGATATATAGAAGATCACACGGTTCAACCCGCATCAAAAGTTATGTCTGTTCAAATTCTACTGCCTAAACGGCCTCTCTAGGCCACCAAATAATCCGTTTTGCGTTTGGCCACTTAAACTCAACCCATGGCTACCAAAACTCAACCATGACCAGTAGTAAATCATAAAAGACCAACCATAAAGAGTTTTCAAAAATTTTTGGGTCGTTACATCATCTCCCCCTTGGAAACTTCGTCCTCGAATGAGCTAAGACTAGGACATGAGGACATCAATCACAAAACAAGAGACATGCTGACCAAATCTCAAGAGATCATGCATCATATCATAAATCATTTAAAACTCATGTCAAAACATCATTTAAATCATTTTCGTGTTCATGAATGCATGCAATGTCATGACATTCAAGAAACAAAGAATTGGAACAAATCAAGGATAAAACCTAGTACCTTAGGCTTGAGTAGATGGGAAAAGATGAGGATAGCGATTCTTCATGTCCAACTCCGCCTCCCATGT
>JBCEWC010012608.1:0-15724 GCA_038996855.1 Solanum aculeatissimum | reverse complement strand
CTCAAGATAAAAAGTATGTCGAATAGACAAAAAGATTGGTCTATTCACATAGGCAATTGTCTTTATTGTCTAAGTGACAAGTAGAGATGAGATAGTTATAAACTAATTATTGTCAGAAGTGATAATAATAGAGAGATGAAAGTTTATAATCAGAACGTTGTATGTTAGTTTGTATTTAATTGTGTGTGATTGAAATGAGTTAGTTTGTTTTTAATACCAGATATGGGTTCTAAAGAATAAATAATGAGTAAATTTCTGAACTCAAAGTTAGGCAGGAGTTGTCAGACTTAGTATCTGCACAACATTTAATTAATAAAGGACATGTGCTCTATGGAAAAGGAGTTAGTACTGTGATACATGTTTCATACCATGTATGCATATAGTGATCCATAAAGGCAATTACAAATTTAGTCTCTACTTGCTATCGTGTGAAACCCTGTAAATTATAAGTAATTTTTATATTATACCCTTATGACTTAAATTGATTTCTTGAGATTCAATTTGATGCTTGCTATTTTAATTTGTTGCTAAGAGATCACGTTTGATTCAGTCTGGCGAAATATTTCTAGAAAAGCATATCACATTGAGATGAGGAAGATCATTGAATGTTATCACATCAATTGTGTTTATTGACGTCCTTTATGTTTGTTTACGAGACAAGTACATAATGGTGAACTCAAAGTTAAGAAAAAGAGATCATGAGATATATGAATGTGATATGAATGTGATAAATGATATAGGGTACTGCATATTATAATCTACTCTAAGTTTCATGGTTGAGATGATGTATATTCCTAACAAATGTATAGCAATGAAGCTCTCTAAGTATGCACTAGTCACATAGTCTTGTTGTAATGTATGAAAGTTATGGAATATGAATGAGAGTTGACCCACTATGTGTGAGTGAGAGATAAAGGAAATTAGATTGGGTCACCCATGTGGGTCAACCCAGATTTATATTAATATTTAAATAATAAATATTTATTTTATTTATTAATAAAAGGAAAGAGATAATTATTTGAAAATTTGTGTTCCTTTAGGATTATAAAAGGTTTCTGTTGAAAAGAAACAATGTATCTTTCACCCTAACAGAATTAGAAAAAAATACGATACTTTCTTCTTCTGCTTCTTCTTCCTTCTCCAATTCCTGTCAAGTTCTAAGTGAAGATCTTGTGCAGATTTATTTTTTGGAAAGCATTGGAACACTTCTGTAAGAAGGTGCAATTCATAGATTGTGGCTTTATATGGTGTAGTTCGTCTTTGTATGTGATTACACTTTCTGACTAGTGAAATAAATTCAATGATCCTACAAACTATGTATTTGATAATTAGATTCTTTACAAGGAGTATGCCCACGTGTTTCAATGAAGCTTTTATAGCTACTTTATCTGCCTTAAGTCATAAAAATAAAAAATAAATTAACAAATATGAAGCAAGATCTATTCCCTCTCATCCCATGAATAATTGAAGAGAGTTATATCTAGCCACCAAAAGATGAGACATTTAGAAAGAAACTTATGGAATTTTAAAGACTATAATGTGTCCTATTGATTCAATCTTTATGCTTGACACGAAACTCTTATTTCGAGTAAAAGGGAGAAACATGGACTATCTGAGCAAATAATAGATGCAAGAACACTTTGCAACCAAGTCCCATTAATTAATTATAACAATATTGCGAAATTATTGCACGGACAGGTTCATCTGATCTTTCTTCTCCACTGCCAGACATAAAAAGGAAAAGAGCTAGCAATAAGAGCAAAATCTTGGAGAGGAATTGGCAGTGAAAGAGCATATCTTTTTTTTTCATCAATTGTAGTATTTATGCACCAATCTTTTTAGATTTACAATCCTATTTTTGATGACCCACCACTTGACCATTCGAAAGGGGAAAGAATCTCGAGTCTTGTAGTGGTTTATGGAAGACTCTAGATTTGTGTAGAGAAGCCTTGAAGTCCTTAGAATTCTCTGGGCTTGTGTGAAGAATTCTAGAGAGGGGACTAGAGTGTAAATAATTAAGGACTTGTAATGTAAATATTAATTATACTTTGACCCCAAGTAGGTTGTATAAATAGAAGGGGTCATTTGCATTTGGAAACTATCCAAAAATTTAGAAATTGTAAGCAATCTTCCATAAGTGTGATACAAGTCTTCTTTCTTAAAACTCTCTTATCTTCTTAATCTAGCGTTCCCTTAGCGGTCAAGTTGAAAAGGTTTACTTGTACTTGTAAGATCGTAAAAGATTCATAAGCAAATTAACAAGTGCCGCACAGAAATATTAGTGAAGTTCTAAGTCCGTGACAACGTGGTATCAGAGCAGGTTCTACTAAGGGAATATGGCAAGTGAGGGAGACTTTGATGCCACCAACGCTGCCAACGTTAGGACAGATGTTGGAAAGAAATTGTGCAAGGGCAAGAAGAACTCAAAGAGGAATGAGGAGGTGTCAATCGAGACGACACCAAGAGGGCCCTAACAACCCACTCACTCTCGGCTACCAAGTTGAGTGACGAGGAACGTGGTGAGGAACCCATAGACATCATGCCCGACATGGAGTGGATCGCGAGGGTGGATGTTGTCAGGCAAGTGGTAGAGTTCTTAGGCAAGCGCTTGAATCAGTTTGATGGCAAGTTCAAGACCTTGAAGAAGTTCACTCTTGAGGAGAACAACAATATCCGAAAGGAGTTGGGAGGGCATCAGACAGCGGAGTATGAGCTGAGGGATACCATCACTTCCTTAGAATGTTGGCTCATGGAGTCACTGAGCGATAAAGGCTATGAGCGTCGCCAAGGAGTCCATGGGTGCAAAGATGAGGGAACTTGAGGAAGGTGTGGCTGACGGGAGATGTGTCATGATTCTTGGAGACATGGAGGCTAAAATTAAGGCTCCCAAGCCATTGGTGTTCAAAGGCGCTCGTGACGTGCAGGAGGTGGAAAATTTCTTGTGGCACTTAGAAAATTACTTCAAGTGTAACAAGCTAAGGAGCGATGAGACGAAGATCAACACAACCGTGTTGTATCTGATGGAGATGGCCATGTTATGGTGGAAATGAAAGTAGTCGGAAATAGGGAAGGGCATGTACACCATTAACACATGGGAGTAGTTCAAAAATGAATTCAAGAAGGCCTTCTTCCCAAACAACATCATCTATGAGGCAAAGTGGAAGTTCATGGAGCTGAGGTAGACGAGCAGCATAAGAACCTACATGAAGGAATTCACTACCCTCACACTCCAGATTCCTAACCTCACAGATGAGGACATGATGTTCCACTTCATGGATGGCTTGCAGAATTGAGCCAGGATAGAGTTAGAATGTCGACAAGTTAGGACCATTGATGAGGTCATCACCCAAGTAGAGACTTTGATGGACTTTCGACAAGACAGGCATGATAGTGACAAGGAAGATGAGTCGAGAGGTAGTCATGCCAAGGTGGGGGAGATGGTGGCAAAAGCAAGGGTTAGCAGCCACATCCTAAGCATCATGACACTTGGAGACTTGATAATAGGAAGTTCGGGTGGTAAAGCAGCAGAGAGGGCAAGGCACAACCCTAAAAAGAGTTTAAGTGCTACATATGTGGTAGGCCACATAGTTATAAGAAATGCCCCGAACTGAAGAGTCTTGGTTCCATACTACTGGAACGGAAGGAGCAGAAGGCACAAGAACAGGCACCTGAACCAGGGGAAGTATTGGGCACCGCACGGGTAGGTGTGATTGAGTTATACAGAGCCATCACACAATAGCTAGAGAAGCAGAAGGAGTATAGCGCGTAGTACGTGGACATCACGATCAATGGGTGACCCACTCGTTCCATGGTTGACACAGGCGTAGAGTCTAACATCTTGACCAAGGCTACGACAACAAAGTTGGGGTTGAGATATAGCCCGAGTAATGCACAACTTAGGACAGTCAATGTGCCAACGACTCCTGTGAGTGAAGTTGCTCAGGGAGTCAACATAACGTTGGGCAAGTGGCATGGTAAGACCAATTTTCATGTCGCTTTGATAGATCTCTTTGAGATAATTCTTGGGCAGGAGTTCTTCCAGAGGTGCCACACGGTGATCGACCCCTACCTCCAACAACTCTTGTTCATGGAGCAAGGAGGTTCTTGCATGGTACCCTTAATCAAGGTGCCCAAGTCAGAAGGACAAGCTCAATTGTCAGCCTTACAGCTTGTGAAGGGGCTCAAGGAGGGGAAGCCAATGTCGTGTTCCACGCCCATTAGGAGGAAGAGCCGTAGGAGGAGAAATAGGCGAAGGAAGCCAGGCGGAAGCAAGGACGACCAACTGCAGCAGTGCTCCTCGTGTACTGGAAGGGGTGAATTCCAGAGAAGACCACAGAGGGACGACATGGAGACTTGCGGAAGTCCGAAGGTAGAAGCTGGGAGTTCCTACAGCAGTATTGCGCTGAGGTCGTTGCAACATCAGGTGGGGGAGAGCGTGATGACCCACCACTTGACCATTCGAAAGGGGGAAGAATCTAGAGTCTTGTAGTGGTTTATAGAAGACTCTAGATTTGTGTAGAGAAGCCTTGAAGTCCTTAGAATTCTCTAGGCTTGTGTAGAGAATTCTAGAGAGGGGACTAAAGTGTAAATATTTAGAGACTTGTAATGTAAATATTAATTACACTTTGACCCCAAGTAGCTTGTATAAATAGGGGGGTCATTTGCATTTGAAAACCATCCAAAAATTCAGAAATTGTAAGCAATCTTCCATAAGTGTGATACAAGTCTTCTTTCTTAAAGCTCTCTTGTCTTCTTAATCTAGCGTTCCCTTAGCAGTCAAGTTGAAAAGACTTACTTGTATTTGCAAGATCGTGAAAGATTCGTGAGCAAATTGACAAGTGTCGTATGGAGATCTTAGTGAAGTTCTAAGTCCGTGACATATTTCTATTATAAGAAATGAGGTCTGGATGGTACTATTTAACAAATAAGCAAATTGCGCTCAAGTGGTGATTGATAAAATATTTAATCCTTATTTTTCCTATTTGATGAATTTTTTTCGCTGTCCCTTTTCGCTTCACGCAATAGCTCACCATGAAACAATGTTACAAGAGACTTTTAAACAGTTCTTTCGGTCTTTCAGGTCCACTTGCCATATCAAGTGACACGAAGAAAGTGTCTTTTGTCCTATAGTATCAAACATCCGGAATCAGTATCATTAATTGGCAATTTCTCTCTTGTACCATTAGTGACTCTTTAGAAGAGTCACCTGGTCATTAATTCCTTCCAAGCTTGACCTTACTTTAATTCGAAATTTGTCTTTCTTTTTGTTCTAATCCCTCTCCCTTCATTCCGTAAAGCTTCCACCTCTCTTTTAGCTTTGCATCTTTTCTATTCGATCCAAGAACTAAGAGCGATCGAAGTCTTACATGACTATGGAATAAGAAAAGGCCTTAGCTTGATATGAGATTACTCTCATCGTACTGCTGCTAATTTGATCGACCAAGAACATTTAAAAGAAAAGATTGAATTAATAATTCAAAACCCTAGCTAATTAAGTTATTACTATATATTTTCTGATGATGAAGAATATAATGTACTTTTTATCAGTGTTAAATGTTAGTATGTTCCAATGCACAGTAGTAAAAATGACTACCCGGGGGCCTAATTAGGAAATAAATCAAGGTGAACTAACATTAAAGGAAAACGGACAGTACGATATGCTAAAACTCTCACAATGCATGAGGTTTGAAAAAGGACCAAATCACAAAAGTTTCTTCTTCTTCTTCATTGATGAATAATGAAGCTTATGAATTTTAATTATTTAGAAGTCGGTGTGAGGTATAAAGTATAATAATCTCAAAATAAAATATAGGATTATTTTGTTTCGTTTTTGGTTGGAGGTATTAGGTAGTCCCAGTATTATTTATCCCACAATGTGTCTTAGTGATGGAATAAATTATCTCATATACATGTGAAATAACTTATCTCGAGATAACAAGATTAATTATTCTGAAATAACTTGTACCCAACTAAACGACCTCTTAGTGGGTCAAGCAAACGGGCGGGTTAAAAGAGTTTTTAAATGAGCTTAGCAGATTTAAATTAAAAAAAATGTCATACAAGAAAATTAAGGTGAGACATAAGAATTGAACACAATAGAGGTAAGTATGACTTTTTAAAATACAAGAGCAAAAATGATCGTTAAAATGGGATGAACTGGCAAATACGTTGAAAGAATATAACAAAGGATAAACATATTCTAGAGTTTCATTTTTAAAGAGTTTGTTTTGCTAAAAAACATGTTTTCCAAAATATTTTGACCAACCGGACAGGAGAAAACTGAATATTTCTCTTAATATTTTCCTCCATACCAAGAACAACCCACTATTGTCATATGCACTCCTATCTAACTAACGAAGATGCATCTTACTGTAAAAATGTTGACAAAATCGTAAACCACGTTCATATATAACTCCAACCAGCCACATCAAATAATCTGAACGAACTCCACTGAAAGATGAAGCCACAACAAGAATCTCGTAGGATCCAAAAATAATATAAAAGAGTAAACTGTAAATATACAAACACCCCAGATTTTTTGTATATAATGACTATATGATACATCAAGGCCGAATCTCAAACCAATAGACAAACATTTAGATGACATGCCCAAACAAATGATAACAAAAGAAATGATACATACAGAAGGTGGAATCAAGGGAATAAAAAACTGAAGTAACAGCGGCAAGAACAGTGGCAGCAGCAGCGGCAGTACAGAGTCACCAACAGCCAATTTCCACTGCAGAAATCAAATTTAATGGTGCTGGCCTCCTCCAAGAATAATATTAAACAAAACCAGGCAACATACACCAAAGTTCAAAGCCTCAACATTAGTGATAGACCAGAGTAAGTCTCAAATACGGTCAGATGTCTACACGGCTATCCAATCAAAATCTTTAACTGGAGAGCTGGAACCTCCCACTAGGCTTTTTCCTTCTCCACCCCTGCAAAGTTGAAAATTGGTTAATTTCTCCTCCATCGTAAGAGCAAAGATTTGAGATGTCAGATGGTAACAGAGACTTACAAAGGCAGCATAGTAAACAAATGTCAGACCAGCTAAAACAATGAATCCAATTTGAAACACGTTGTACCTGCAAAGACATATTTTCCATTCATAACATGATTCTTGCATCCAGAAAACCAGTTCTTGGTGAAAATCTTGAAACAACAGCAACTTACTTGTAAAGATACTTAATTCCACGAAGAGATTGCAGATTATGACCAAATATTTCTTGAGCTGCAGTGGCTTGAGCATAGTATGCAAAGGCCGTGGCGCAGAACTGAATGACACTGCAAGCACAGAAAACAAAAGGATCATACTACCAAACTTTAACACCAAATGGAGACACGAGAAAAGTGATTATCAATCCAAAACTGCAGGCTGGCTAATACCCTTTCAGAAAACCAGACTACTAATTGAACATATATTTAGCATCCTCGGATTTCATGTCTTCTATATACCACCTATCAACTCAGCTAAGTATTTAACAGATGAAGCCATTATCCAACGAAGTAGATGAAGCTATCTGCTTTTTATTTAGAAATAAGGGGAAAATGCACATCATTTTAACAAGTTTCTCACAAAAAAGTCAGAACAGAAGTTCCAGGATATCCTATCAGAGGAGTTCTTGCCTACCTTTCCATAGTTGCCGATATATGGTGTAACTAGTAAATGGTCTAGAACCACCATAACCCCAAATTAGATCAACGCTACAACAATAACTCCCCACTGATATCAAGACCATATAAGAAGCTGGCTGCTTCTTTTGTAGGATCTAGCCATAACTTGGAGGACATGGGTTAGCATGTTGCTTCATGCATCAGTTCAGCCAAACATCACCACACAATTCCCCAATAAATTAAATCCTAGCGGGTACATCAAATGCTTTACTATCATTACCCAAAGTGTCCCACATACCAGTGGTCTAAGCATTTGTCCTTTGAATATTCATCATTAAGATCAATTGTTAGACCACTGAAAATAGAACACACATAAGAAAATTGATCAGTGTCAATCCTACCTGATAGAGCAAAGAAGAATAAGGCCCACATTGAAAAGAAAGGAGTTCATGAGCGTAGCTCCCCACCTGTAAATAGTGGGCCAGCACAACAGTAAGACAGGGAAGACACAGGAGCAAAGCAGGTGGAAACAGATTCAATAAAGTATAATTTCAAACAGCAGATGATATTTACTTCATTGGGTGAATCGTAATAAAAACTAATTTCAAGCCAAGCATCATTGCTCCGGCAATCACCGCAAGCAGAAGGTAGAAGCAAAAAAATGCAAAAGCTGCAGTTCCCAAAAGACCTGGAGAAATAACAGAAAAAAATACCATCACCATTCACGTATCAGTCACCATACACAGCTAATAAGGCAAAGGAGAGAAAGGTTGAAAGTACCCCAAATATCATCTAGTTTGATGAAAACCTCATTAAGGAAAGAAGAAAGCGGAGGATCAATCAGAAGATATATCACTATATGGGCTACCCAAGCTACAGAAACAATCAGCCTGTGAACCAAATATCACAGATTCACTACTTATGTCAATTTTATGTCAAAAGAACTAATGGAAAATAAAATTCCATCACATTCCACATACCCTAAAATGCCTAGGATGAGTTTTGCCAAATAGCCTAGAACTGTCATCGCCCAAGCAGTCTCAGCCTGCAAAAAAGAGGCTATCAAACTAGTTTGCTCAACAAAGTTACTTTGGCGAGGTGTGAAAAATAAGAATTGTAGTCAACCAAGTATAAAAGCACATTTCTTTACCTTTTCACCTTGCGGATACATCTCCTCTAGAGCCTTGACATCATCTTCAAGAAGAAGCACCTCCTGCAAGGTAAGCAAAAAATTATTATCACGCTAAACATAAAAAGAAACCAGTATTTTTCAGTTTATTCATTTCTTGATATATCTGACAAGAAAACAGAATCTTCATCCAACATCCTAAGATAAATGAGATAAAAATTGGCACGAGGACTGAAATAAAATCATAGATAAATTTAATATAGAGTTTCAAGGACCGATGGATCATGCATATCAAGAGGAGTCTCACCTGCATACACAGATTTATGAACATCAATAAATCATATTAAAATAGCATAGCATGGTTTATTCAGCCTTTGCAGGGCAAGCGTCGATCTCAACTTATAAAAAAGTTCTTTTTTTTTTTATTTTCAGAATTTCATAAAATGTATATTGGCAACTTGAACAATGATTATAACCCACCCACCCCCTTTTTCCTACTCAATATAACAGATAATATGTGCGGAGTCACACAACTTGATCTTCAGTTAGAAATTATTCAAACATTCCATATAAAACTCAACTTAAAATATATAAACATTTTATTTTCTAATATCTAGGAATTTGTGTTCGAAGTCTATAACAAAAAACGAGATGATTTCACGTTCGTACATAAGCTCCTGATACATTTCGATATTTCGGGAGTACCAAATGTCCTTTGCAGTAACTTCTCAAATCTATCTCCCATTTTTCTCCATCCACAGTATTCCTTCAATGTTACCAATTGAAGACTTGATTTGTCTTCCATCATTTAACAGAGTTTTTAATGTAAAACAAAGTCTTTCTACATCCAATAGCGAGCAATGTTCACATATCTAAAATGAATTGGAGTACTTTGTACATAAAATATAAACCGAAGATGAAAAGAAAATAAAGAATTCTCAACGTTAACTAATTTTAAGGCAGTTATAGCATGTTTCATTACTAGAAAAGACACAAATATCTTTTTTGACGACCATGGTGGTCGAGGCCAACTTGCAAGACAGATAAAAAGAAATCATCTAGTTTTTTTGCCTCCCCTGAAATTTGAACCAGAGACCTCATGATTCTAGCCGATTTCATTGACCACCAGGCCATATTGTTGGGTGCAAAGACAAATATAATTTTACTTTTAGATATTCCACAATAACGGTTGTGCAATAAAATGCGCAAGTCAACACGAAAATGGAATTTGCTTATATATTTTCATTTATTGTCTAAAACATTCCTTTTGTTATGATGAAGACGTTTGGGCCAGCTTGCATGCGTCTTGACTATTCTACCAGGTACCTTTTACGTCCTACTTAAAAGGTAAAAGGTATTCTAAGTGTCTTGACTATTCTAAGAGTTGGTAATTCTATCCACCAACACTTACACATATGAGAGGCAATCACCTATTCTTTTGCCTAGAATTTGGACCTAAGAACTTATGGTTCTCCTACTTAATTGACCACAACGTGACACCCTTAGGTGCTCTAAAACATTCCATTTTTAAGTTCACCTTATATGTCACATAGTGCTCAAATGAAAATAACATTCAGAAAAAACATGATGATAACAAGATGAACCTTTTCAACGGCCTTCACATTCTTCCGCCATTTTCTTCCCTTACTACCGCTCCTTTCTTCTTGATGAAGTGCATCAGTTGCTTTCTTCAATTCTTTTGCTCTTTTACCTAGCTCGGTAGCTTCCTACAGAATTAAAATGAAGCATCATGACACTAGCATGTATATCTTTCTTTATTTTATTTTAAACATCCAACAAGGAAATATGCAAAGAGCTTCTAACAGAGAAAAAAAATACCTTGATATACTGTGACCGTGTAATAACAGCCTTTGGACGCCTGATGAACGAAAATAATAGTCCCAATGGGAGGCAGGCAATGCCAACGCCACCAAAAATCTGGAGATATAATGTGAAGCAGAAAAGTCAGTAGCAAACATGCATATTAGGGTGACGGGTTCTCTTGTCATCCAATGCTGCTCCTCGACCTCACAAGAACCGATCACCCTAACCCCCTCAACTATTATCAAAAGACACCACAAAACACTTCTGGTCAAGTGGCCACCCTTATAAAAAGTTATTTATATTCAATTGCAAACGAAAGCAAAATTACTCGAACTGATTCTAAGTTCTACACTCAAAAACCAGCAACGTGATATCAAAGAATTTCTCCATATTAAAAGGCATTCTACCAAGACATAATGACTGAAGAACTGAACATTCAGTCTCTTCATCACAACAATAACAATATTCAAGTGTCTAAAATTAAGCATTGCCATACCGTGAAAAGTACAGATCCAGCAATAGTAGCCAGAGCAACGACGTATTCAGGAAAAGTAGCATGCATAGTCCAGGTTGTCTCAGAGGAAGCACTAGCAGAATATGCTGAACACTGATAACAATTGAAAGCAAGGATGAGAATAGCAGCTTTGAAATCAGATTAAACTAAACTACTTATTGATGCTTACATAACTAAGAAACAGAAACATTTAAATTTGCACCAACCTGACGGGCACCATTTCCAATACATTGTTGACCATTGTTAAAATCAAATGAATTTGGAAAGGAAGTGGTGGCTGATGATAGGTGTCTTACAGTGAAGTCTGCCTTTCCAGCGAGCCCTGCAATACTCAAAAGAGGGGTAGATAAAGATCAGAAAAGAAGCATGATGAACAACAAAACCAAAGCAAATTATTAGAATTTAAGCAATTAAAAATAACTAGACATGTTGAGATGTGTTCTTATTACTAGCATATTCCAGTCTTGGGCTGGGTGGAACTTATTGCCGGACATAGCATTAGCATATTTTTGTAGTCTTTGGTTTTGGGTTTCTGATTATCATATGTGGTTTTTATTGTGTTTAGGTGATTGCACCTTCTTGTTGATGTTACTGTTCCTTGCATATATGCTCCACACTACTTTGCTATTAGTCATGTTTTTCTTTTAATTACTACTTTGTTTTGCTTGAGCCGAGGATCTAACAGAAACAGCCTCTCTTCCTCGAAGATGTAGTGGTGAGATCTACATACACTCTAACCTCCCCATACCCCACTTTGTTGGATTTCACTGGGTTTGTTGTTGTTGTAAATATAACTAGAAACTTAAGTATACTTATCAGGAGAAAAAACAAAGTGGTAAAATGTGCAAGGAAATCCACAAAGTTAGAAGCAATGATGGTAACAAATTGCAATAGAAAACTATATAAACCCTAGGGAAAGGGATGAATCTAACTATGTAAGCAAAGTATGTTCCCACTGCATAATTCAGTGAAGAGCAAGCTTCCTGATTAGCAGCAGCTTTGGGGTCTCAAGAGTTCATAACTAAAATCCAGCTTCTTGCAGTGGCAGTAAAATTCTTGATAACATGGTCACATCCCCTTCTTTAGGTTCTTCAGTATCCACAAGTAAAAAATGCACAAGGTTCTGAAACCTGGCCCAAAAATCACACTTTCGTATTGGATCAAAACTAGACACAAGAAGCACTACAACAACGAGTGGCAAAGACGGGTAAATCTGTGGGTCAGTCATGATTGAGCCACAAAACCAGATGAGACATTCTTGACACAATCTTGATATTGTATAATCGAATATAGGAGAATTTAACTTATAAAAAGAAAACTAGAATGGCAAAATACAACTCCTAACTCTTGGCATATAATTCTTATAAACAGCATCCAGAGATTCATCTTTTTTTATTTGCTGCATCATCTATAGGGGGCAAAATCCATGAGGAAAAACTAATAACTGAAGACACTGTAATAATTAACTTCCAAAGGCAGACACATGATAGTGAAAACCAAATAAGAAACACAATAACTTCCTTCAATAAGCTCGTAATTTGAACCATTAGACAACTTATGTAAGTAGGTAACCTTTATACCAATTTACTCCTTGTCCAAGACTCAGTTTTTAACTCTGGCTATGAATTTCGCAATGCAATAGTCAGTTCAAGCCTCAACAAAGGAAGAGAGATGTAGGTTGACAGTAGCCAAAACATTATCTTAACTCTTGCATTTGATAAAATACAGATAATTCATCGAGTCAACCCAACTAATTTTGGTTTATGGCATACTTGATTAATCATTTCATGGACATCTAAAATCCTAAACTCCATACCCAAATTCTGACATTTTCCGCTCAAAATTAACTAGCCACCAAGCTCACCTTAGCATCCAAAAGCTAGAAATGCACAGCATCTTATATATGTTAACAAGTCTGATCAACACAAAGTTAGTCAAACTAACCATATAATATTCCAAGCAACAAAGCACATACGATTGCTGTGACCACCACCCAACACAACGCACTTTTAACCCTTTTGCCAATTGTCCTACATAATAAAAAAAAACATCAGAATAGCAAATTCCATACAAAAAGGACAGAGAGAGCATATACGTACTTATCCTGGTCGCCTTCGTAGTAAAACATAGCAAAAGGGATGACGAAGAAAACGAGAACAGCATCAACAATGTAGATAGCAAGCCAAAGTTGCTTCATAGGGAGGGTGAGATTACAGGCTCCATTATAAATGGCATGTCGACAAGCCTGCCGGTTAGCAACATCGGCCGGTAACATGAGAATGGAAATGGCGGCGATTGAGAGACCAAAAACAACGACGAATTTGGGGAAATAGGCTTGATTAGCATCATCAGGATGCTGATAATTGATGAGAAGATAGATATTGAATAAGAAAACGAGAACACACACGACTATGGCTACGATAACCAAGGCGAGATTGAAATCCCCCATTGTTGAGTGAGGATTTCTCGATTCGGATCAATTTTGATGCTTGATTCGAATCGGATTAATGTGTGAATGAGAAGAATTTAGGGTTTGGGTTTGAAATTTGTTGAACACAAGGCCCTTCTCCAGATCTGGGTTTTCGAAAAGAAAGGGGGAAAGGAAGAAAGGAGGTTTGCTCCGGTTGCGGTTTGATGCCTTTGAGATTTAGAATTACTAATTTACCCTTTGTGATATTAAAAGACTATCATTGTAGCAGCTTTATTTTATTCAGCATTGACTTAAATAGGGGTGTTTTAGGATCAAAATTTAATTAATTTTTTAAATTATTAAAATTGAATCAAACTAAATATAATATATATTTGTTAATTTTGATTGATTTGAAAAATAAATAATTCCTAAGAGAAAAAAGTAGAGTAATTTTTTTGTTTGGTGTTAATTTGGATCTTATAATTTGTATATTAAAACTTTAATTATAGTTAACTTTCTACTTAGGCATAATACATAAATGTATTTTTTGACTTTGCTTTAATTTATGCCCTTTAACTTTGAATGTATGCATGTAGACACTTGATCTTGGCATTCTTCGTGGCAATACCCTTTTCAGTTAAAAAAATTTCCATATATGAAAACTAAATTAAGAAATAAATCACTTATGTTTTATGCCTAAAATATTTTTAAAACATAAAATATTATGAATATTTACATTCGAAAAAAAAAGGTGTAATTGTTTAGATAGATTGTGTTATATAAAATAGGAAAGAAAAAAATATACAATTTAGATATAAAAAAAAAATTATACTCTATGCATCAAGTTTAATTAATTTAGTGGTATAACCATCCACTCTTGATTAGATGTTTCAAATTCAAATCTTGGATATGAAATTTTTTTTTGCTTAGAGTGTCACACTCGAACGGATTATGTAAATGCAGATATAAATTTAATCGGAGCTCCTATGCAAACTTCGAACACTGAGTAAAAATAAAAAAGAAATTAATTATTCCGATGCGTGAAGAAGTCCTGTGACAAACTAATGTGTGTTAAGTTTATTGTTTAGAAATCATACAAAAAATTACTTATTTGTACGTGAGTAATGTTTTTTTTTCGAAGGAGGGGTATTAACAGCTAGTACGTCGTTGCTGAGTTAGAATACCCCAAACAGTGTCATTTCAAGCGAAGTAGAGACATAAGCAGATCCAAACATACAGGGTGTGGGACTGAGCCTTCCGAATGGGGGGAGGGGGGGAGAGAGGGGTTTGGACCGTCCAATAAGTCTATTGGAATTGATCATGTATAATAGAATCTCATCATCATTCATACATGACGAATTGATGTGATATATTCATATCATAATATAAGCAAATACATTGTTGCTAATATTACTAGTTGATATGTTATCAGTAACTACATCAACTGTTACAATATCACGATTAGTACTGGCCATTACGGACAAATTTTCAAATGAGTTAACGTATTATAAGTAAAGCATACTATAATTTTATTTGAGGATACACCTTTATCCATCTTTAGTTTTTTTCTTACATATGATTGAGCTAGTAGGATAACTGAATTACTGATATTTGCTTGAAATCCAATCATGACAAACACATCCACTATTTTGTTTCCCTCACATAAATTATGACGAAAATAATCAAATAAGATAAACAAGGTATATAAATGGTCCTCTGATTTGTGCAAATTTGTTATTTGAATTAATTTTGGAAACAAAAATAGTTCCTTGATCATGAAAAATTTTCATTTTTTTGAAAGTTAAACTTTAAAAAATAATTCGATCATAAAATTTCAAAATTTAACATAATGTTAAATTTTCAAAAATTCAGAAAAATTAAAGTATTCTACTCAAAATTATTCACAAAAAAAATATTTTTTACTTTAAAAATAAAAACTATTTTTTTCTTAAATTTCATAATAAAATTTGATCAAATATCTACTAAATATTTATGACAAACGAAAAAAATTCTCCAGTGATCTTGTACTTTTTTTAATACTAGTTTCTGCGTACGAGCTTTGCGCGTGTGACCCATACTAAGTATATTATAATTTATACTACCATCAATCTAATACTACATGTTTCATCTTTGAATAAGAAGAAAAAAAGTAACTATTCTATCAAATCTATTTTTAAAGGTGATATTACAAATACAAAGAACCAAAAAGAAAAGAAGAAAGAAACAA
>JBCEWC010012607.1:0-15724 GCA_038996855.1 Solanum aculeatissimum | reverse complement strand
CCTCAAATTAAGATCTCTTTGAGTGAACACATATTGCAAGCTCTTATGATCGGTGAACACATCTACATGAACCCCATTACAAATAATGACGCCAAATTTTCAAAGAAACCACCACCACCGCTAATTTGAGACCATGAGTCAGATAATTTTGTTCATGCACCTTCAATTTTCGGGAAACATAGGCTATCACCTTACTATGTTTTATAAGCACACAACCCAAACCAATATGGGATGCATCACAATAAACCACAAACCCATCTAAAACATTTGGCAAAGTCAAAACTGGAGCCGATGTAAGCTGATCTTTCAAAGATTGGAAACTTTTCTCACATTCATTAGACCATACAAACTTGGCCTTCTTTTGAGTCAATTTGGTCAACGGGGATGCTATAGATGAAAACCCCTCAACAAAGACTTATGCGGATGTGAGAAAGAGGGACCTTGAATTTCATGTTGGTGATTGGGTGTACGTGAAGGTGTCCCCCATGAAGGGCATAATGCGTTTTGGAAAAAAGGGCCAGCTGAGCCCAAGGTACGGCGGACCTTATGAGATTGTGGAGCGGATTGACAATGTAGCATATAGGTTGGACTTGCCTTTGGACAAGGTTAGAATATGTAGACAAAGAGTATGTGTTAGCACATAATATGCACTAAGTATGTGGGAATGCAATGTATATGACAATGTAGTATGACCAAGCAACATGTCAAGGAGACAAGTGGTACGAAAGGAATGCACATAGCCAAAGAGTAATATAACAATATGCTATGCTATGATGCATGAGATGCAATCCTACAATCATAATATAGCGGGAATCTAACCTCAACCGATAAAAGAGGAGACCCGAGTGAGCTACTACCTGGATCCGGACTACTTTCCAAGTAGATCCTTAATCACCCTTAAACAAGGGGAAACAAACAAGTCATCCCATCTAGGGAGAAATCCCATGTTGGGACATGGTTTGACGGAAAGGAGTATGGACCCTGTGGAGATAACCCACCCCAACTCCTATCCCTCGGTACTATGTCACATCCCACGGGAATACATATATATACATGCAACTTCAAATCAGAAGACTTACATTCTTTTCAAATCATGCATCATTAATCAAAACCAAACCATTGATCAAAACCATGCTTAAGCTTAGGCCAAAGGCCATCAAGAGTTTCCAAAAATCATTTTCATAATCATTCCGTATCAATACAATAAGAGTAGCCCATCTACATAGCTTATCATATCAAGCCTTCAAAACATGTTAAAGTGGTACAAACACCCAAAATGCTCAAAGAGCCATAACGAGAGACTATGTGATCACAAGCCTTAACATATCATATCATAACAAGAGTTTCATCAAAACAAACTTCAATGCATATGCTATGAATGAGGAACAAGTGCATGGGTAATGGAATTCAAACATTAATTCACAATTTGGAATGTAATTCAACATAAATCATGAAACATTCCACATTTAAAGCATAATGCAATTTACCCATGCATAATTAAATCAAAAGGGACATGCACATTGATTCTTCAAGAGTTTCCATGAACATTCATAAAATTCAAACTCAAATCATGATTAAATCACCTAATTTCTACAACACATAATCCCAATCATCTAAATACTTAAAAATTTAAAGAACCCATAACTTAAAGAAACATAAAATCATAAATTAAGAGCAATGAGAAGTGTTAGAATGGATGAAAAGGGGTTAGGGTTAGGTTAACGGGGTTTAGGGGACCTTAGGATTCCTAAAAGGGGCCTAGGGATAAATTAAATTACGAATTAACCATTAATGAAACAGACAATTAACTATCACACAGTGTCACACGGTGGAGCGATAAGTCCCATCCAGTGGTACACGGACTGTGTACCTGTCTGTGTACCATGCCTTGGTTTCTTCTTCAACTCGAAATCTCGGGGACTCTTTGTACACTTCACGAAAAGGGGTCACGGGCCGTGTGGTTTCACACAGACCGTGTACAAGTCTGTGGAGTGACACTTGGCTTAGAAACTAACCCCACACCAAGACAAATCCACTGCCTCCCTTGACGGACCCCCAAATGGACCATTTGAAGTCTCACGGACCGTGGGGTGGTCCGTGGGACATCACTTGGTCTATGGGTTGGGTCATGACCACCCTGAACCCACTGGACCATGTGAGAGTCCATGGTCCATACAGGGGTCCGTGTGAGGGTCCAGTAGGTTCAAGGTGGTCAGGACCCAACCCACGGACCAAGTGAAGTCCCACGGACCACCCCAAGGTCTGTGAGACTTCAAACGGTCCGTTTAGGGGTCCGTCAAGGGAGGCAGTGGCTTGGTCTTGGTGTGGGGTTGGTTTTTGGGCCAAGAGTGGCTCCACGGACCAGTACGCGGTCTGTGTGAAGCAACAGGGCATGTGACCCCCTTTCGTGAAGTTTTACAAAAAGTCCTCGAGAGTTCGAGCCGAAGAAGAAACCAAGGCATGGTACACGGACAGGTACATGGTCCATGTACCACGAGACGGGACCTGTAGCTCCACCGTGTGACACTATGTGACAGTTAATTATCCCTTTCATTAATGGTTAATTCATAATTTAATTAATCCCTAGGGCTCTTTTAGGCATCCTAAGGTCCCCTAAACCCCCTTAACCTAACCCTAACCCCTTTTCATCCATCCTAACACTCCTCATTGCTCTTTTAAAATTCTTAAATTCTCTTGACCTCCACTGTTGAATGCTTGAAGATATTTGGGGAAGATCACCTTGCTTTCTTAATTGTTCAATTCCTTTGATCAATCTTCATGTATGTGGGTTTGATTCATGGATTCCCTTTCATCCATGGAAAACCAAGAACCCTACTCTTTAATTTATGATTTTAAGTTTCTTTAAGTTATGTGTTCTTTAAATTTTGAAGTATTTAGTGGATTGAGATTATGTGCTGTAGAAATTAGGTGATTTAATCATGATTTGAGTTTGAATTTTATGAATGTTCATGGAAACTCTTGAAGAATCAATGTGCATGTCTATTTTGATTTAATTATGCATGGGTAAATTACATTATGCTTTAAATATAGAATTTCTCAAGATTTATGTTGAATTACATTCCAAATTGTGAATTAAAGTTTGAATTTCATTACCTATGCACTTGTTCCTCATTCATGGCATATGCATTGAAGTTTGTTTTGATGAAACTCTTGTTATGATAGGATATGTTAAGGCTTGTGATCACATAGTCTCTCGTTATGACTCTTTGAGCATTTTGGGTTCTTGCACCACTTTGACATGTTTTGAAGGATTGATATGATAAGCTATGTAGATGGGCTACTCTTATTGCATTGATACAGAATGATTATGAAAATGATTTTGGAAACTCTTGATGGAATTTGGCCTAAGCCTAAGCATGGTTTTGATCAATGGTTTGATTTTGATTAATGATTCATCATTTGAAAAGAATGTAAGTCTTCCGATTTGAAGTTGCATGTATATATATATATTTCCATGGGATGAGACTTAGTACCGAGGGATTGGAATCGAGGTGGGCTATCTCCACAGGGTCCATACTCCTTTCCGTCAAACCTTGTGCCAACATGGGATTTTTCCCTAGATGGGATAACTTTTTTGTTTCCCCTTGTTTAAGGGTGATTAGGGATCTACTTGGCAAGTAGTCTGGATCCGGGTAGTAGCTCGCTCGGGTCTCCTCTTTTATCGATTGAGGTTACATCCCCACTATATTATGATTGTAGGATTGCATCTCATTCATCATGGCATAGCATATTGTTATATTACTCTTTGGCTACGTGCATTACTTTCGTACCACTTGTCCCCGTGACATGTTGCTTGGTCATACTAAATTGTCATATGCATTGCATGCTTGCATACTTAGTGCATATTATGTGCTAACCCATACTCTGTAGGGATCAGAGATGACTTTCACATTCTACCGGACGACGCTTGATTATCTTGAAGACTTGATAGTGGTGAGCCCTTTTGTTCAAGGGCAATAGAGACCTCCTATCTACCTAGTTTTATTATGATATTTACTTTGCTTATGTATTGAGGGTGAGCCTCAATCTATGTCGAGGCCCCACTTTATCTATGTAGAGGCTTGTTGGATAACTAAACTCGTGTACGTTGGCTTGTAATATTGAATATTATGATTATGGGACGTTATGTTTATGAGTCTTGATTATTAGAAATGTTATTGATTATGCTTATGACATGATGTTGGGAATTGTGATTGACTATGTGCTTATGTGGAAAGTCCCATAGTTCCGGTTTGCCCCCATAGTTTGAATCCTACATACCCGTACCCTTAGATATAATTGTTATGTGTTATGTGAATCCATGCTTATCCCATTCCCGACAATATCCCCATAGCTTGAGTTCAAAACCCCGATTCCCTTAGAGCTTATGTGTTATGTGTTTAGCTTCCGCGCTTTCGAAATATAATGTGTGTGATGATGCTATGATGGCTTGATGAAGGAATTTCGGGTTCTACTTCACCATGTCACATCTAGGCCCCTATCCGGGTCGTGACACTGTTGGTAAATCCACATCTGTTATAGTCAAATTAGGGACCAAAAGTGAATATTCTTCCCTCTCATAATTTGTCCAACTAGAAACACTGATGGAGACAATGGAGGAACCATTGATAGTTCTAAACTAGTATGGGACAATAGGGGATCATTTGGACCCTCAATGTTCGTCCCATTACATATCGTCGGTCCAACAATGGATTGAGGGACATTTGATGTATGTCCCTCTTCACCAATCTTCTTTTTCATTGTTTCATGTACCTGTTTATGATCATTGTTGACAACATATTTTAGATCATTGATATCATAAGGATGTATGTCAATGGGAATATTTTTTCCCATCAAAACTTCATACATCACATTCGTAATTTCCGTCGCCCTATTCTCCTTCCTTACTTTTATTAGTTTTTCATTCAATTTGTCAATCCTTTTCTTGGTGAACTCATCTCTTGTCGTCATCTTTTTGGATCTATTATCTGTTGGCAACTCCTTAAACTTTGTAAGGGTATTGACTGTAAAATCATGATTTGGAAAGACTTTCGGTCATTTTTATAAGGACTGTAGACGATAGCAGCTATTTCAACATCACAAAGTATTCTAAGTTCTTCCGCCTTTGTCAATAACCCTTTTTCTCTTTTCTTGTATGAGACTTTTCTATCATTATCATCTTCAATCCAAGCAAATTTCACACTCTTTCTTGGCATGGTAAAAATTAGGAGGAGGAGAAATGTGTTTCTTCAAAAATAGCTTTGTTGTTGTTTTGTTTGCCCTTAATTGACTCCTATTTATAGAAAAAAAATTAGAATTTACAAATTCAGAAATAATTTGAATTGAGAATTTTTAGTTGACATAAATTACTTTTTTGGAATTAAACTAAATAAGGGTGTATTAGATAACACTGTTAGGTCTTATCACTTCGAAATATATGAAGTTTGTGGTTCCAATGTTATCCTAACTAAATTTTTTTAGTCAAGCTTTCTTATTAGGAAAAGAATTAGTGCGGTTTCTTGGATAATTTGAATCGAGAAATTTTAGTTAATAGAAATTACTATTTTAGAATAAAACTAAATAAGAGTGTATTAGATAAAAGTGTTAGAACTTATCACCTTGAAATATATGAAAGTAGTGGTTCCAATCTTATCCTAACTGATTTTTTTGAGTCAAGCTCTTTTATTAGGAAAAGAATTAGTGTGGTTTAAATCTATGTTAGTAGTACCCACAAAAGATGGTCTTTGTGTTATATCAAATGAATGTTTATAAATAAAGATTGAAACAAGAGAATACTTATAATATTGGCTAAAATTTTAAATGTCAAATTTGAATATATTTGATTGCTCATAAAAAATATATAATTTTATGACTTATATATTTTATACATACAAATATTCATTGGATATTAAATGGTGAAATATGATAGAATAGAATTTTTGCAGCACCTATAGAAATACAATATTATTTTCTCAAATTTTTGAAGAGATCATAATTAGTTTATTCATTATACTACTTTCTAATAGCTTAAAAATAAAACCCGACTAAAGTTTATTTTGTTAATATCCAATCTACACCGACGTACCACTCTGCTCTTGTTTAGTTATTGTATGATTCACTTAATGATGAATCTATTGTTGAAAAAATAATGAGATTGATTGCTTGATTATTTAATATATGAATTGTGTGGACTCTTTACATACTCTCATGGTTATTTAAAAATGATTACTGTGTTCAAAAGTTAATGGAAAATAGTTCCATCTAGATCTATTATAGGAGTTGATAATAGGGGTCGTGGTCATTACCTTCAGATAATGATTGCTGAAGTCTTTTCCCGAGTCGAGGTCCATTTTAGTTATTGTGATTATGAGAGAGATTTGTTCTAGCGAGTGTGATTATGAGCTATGTAACTCCCCTTAATTCTTTCCACTTAGTCTGATATAGATTCCCAGGAGAAGCTAAGAAAATAACTGAGAAAAGTCACTGGAAGAAACCATGAAGGCTCATATACAACTCTAGTGTGATCTATGACCCGTAGATGGGACCTCATAGTTGCCCAGGTGACTTACAAAATTTTTCCAAGTCCGAGGCCTATATATGAGTCCTTCCATGGACCGTACTTCAATCCATGAGCCGTAGAATGTGTTTCATTGGTTGACATTTCAAAAATTGAATTTCTGAATCTTTAACTAGAAATTAACAAGACTAACCATCATTCAATTTACGGCTCGTAGAAAGAGGTTTCATAGATCACGGTCCAATTTCCAGAAACTCAAATTTTGGGAAATCCCATCTATAAGAGGCCATCTACAACCCATAAGTAGAACCATGGCCCATAGACAGGGTTTCCTAGCTCTACCCAAAAATTTTAAAAAGGGGTATTTTCATCTTTTCCTACCTCTTTTAATTAAAACTTATGATGTTTTGGATTTGATTTAGCTCCCTTATTAATACCTTAAGTGTATTCATTATACACTTAGAAATCTGCAGAGCATCACAGAAGAGAGAAAAGTCAGGGTTTTGAGCATGCAATTAATGATTTTTCAAGAATTGATTATTCTTCGAAATTCTATGTACATAAGGGTACTTGAAGTGTTGGACTGAGTCTGTCCACGTGCCCTTTGTTTTACTTGAGTCATATTTGTGAACAAGGATTGAGTATTGAAAATTCCATGATCCTAAGCTTCGAGTTTCTTGCATTTATTTTGATCTCTCATGCATATTTTTGAAGGAATTAATGAGTTACGTGTTGTTCATATAAATTTGGATTATAAAAAAATTGCTTACAGTACTATAGACTCTAAATGGCATCATTCTATATATCTGTTGTGCATTGACAAAATTGAGACCATGATTGTGATTATCTGAGTTGAGTAACTTGAACACGAGTAGCATATTACGTGTGTATATACATGTCTAATGAGCATTGAACATGTTTTATATTATGAACATGATCTACTGATTGGACTCTAAATGACCATTTGAGTTAAAGTTAGAGCCGTGATTGTATGCATGATCGATTGCTCTAATTTATTTGATTGTTGAGTGATTTAGTTAAGTTTGATTGGAGAAAATATATAGAAATGAGATTGAGTTTGTTGGCATGAACATGTTTTAGCCTTGGGATGAGTATTGAGCACCAATATGGGAGTGAGTAGGTAAATACTCTAACCCATAAACTATGCTGCCAACGTAGGATCTTTGCACCGTTAATTTGGGTGACTCATGTCCCAAAAATATGGACATTTACTTTAGATCCAAGAGATGTTTGATCGTCCCTTACCATGGAAAGTATTGGACGTGTATGGAAATAATGTTGCCTTCTATATGCATCACCAAACTAAATATGGTATGATTTGATGTCGGTTAAGAGAGGTTCCCAAGCAACATTCGATGGAGCAAAAAATGTTTAAACTGAGTTTCATAACACTGAGTTTATTTCAAAGCATACTTTTATTTGAAACCACATATGTATTGAGTTGAGTTATAAGTTGTTGAGTTGATTTCTGAGTTGAGTTGACTGATTTGAGTTTGAGCCTTACTTGTTTTCTTTAGCCATTTTACATACTATTATATTGCATGTACTGACATCCATTTAGTTATGCATCGTTAATGATGCAAATACAAGTGATAGAGGTCTTCATCAAGCGCATCATTGAAGTTCAGAGTCTTGTTTTTGGATTTTGTGAGCCCTCCTTGCTATTCGTAGGAGCCCTATTTTCCTTCTTGAGTATTTTTATTTTATTTGATTGAGGTAGTCATAGCTTGTCATGGTACCTTCTAGACAATCAGATAGAGGCTTCATAGACTAGAATTGGGATTGTTGTTATGGACATTGTCACACTAGTTTCTTTCATGCTATTCTTGATTTGTTTTGAGTTAGATTGCTAATCTTTATTTTTTGATAATCTTTTCTTGAGCATTCTTCCACTATTGAGTATGGTGTGATGATAAGGCTAGGTGGTTCTCTTGGAGAATCAATAATAGTTTTTCAAGTGCCATTCACGCCAAGGGTATCCTCCCGAGGCGTGACAAGCGAGGTCTCTTTCGTCGAGTGTTATTATTGTCGAGGTTTTTTCAGTGACTAAGCTCACTTTTAATAGCCAAGGTATTTTCCAGCGATGATGATTGATACATTATCCATGTATTTCCCCCATGGGTTATTATATAGTAGGATAGACATTCCATACAAGACTCATATGATTTCCATGGATTCAATTGAGTTGAGGTTGGATTTAAATTAAGAGAAACAGCCGGTGCCCGATAAAAAGACTAAAAAGATGAGGACTAAAAAGATTTATTTAGTAAAGGTCCAGTAGAGCCACAAGATTGAGAGTGAGGCTACATGGGAGAAGGAGATGGGTATGCGTGCCCGATACCCTCAATTTTTTTATCCTTTAGGTATGTTGTTTATCTCATGTTCGAGGACGAATATTGCTTTTAGTACTGGATGATGTAATGACCTCGAAGGTCATTTTTGGCATTCTTGACAAAATTACCATTTATCCATCTAAAAAATTTTCTTGGGTCATTTTTAGTTGAGTCGAAAAGTCAGATTTTTAAAACCTTGTGAAAAGTTAATGTTTTGCTAAAGAAAATATTTTTAAAGACTTAAAGTTAGAAATTTTTAATTTTGTTGTCATCTTGAGTTTCGAGCATTGAAATTCAATTTTGTCTATTCCATAAGCTTTGAAATGCAGAATCTGGTCTAGGAAAAAGTATGGAACTTAATTTTGAGTTAAAGCAAATTATTTGGACCCAAACTTGTATTTAAGTTGATTTTGGATCATAGTTTGACTTTGGTCAACATTTGGAGTTTGGAAGCTCTATTTGAAATCGATAGTTCTAGTGGTTTCGGAGGGTAGAACTAATGCTTTAAATAGTCTCATTTTAATTTTTAGAGTTTTCAACGAAAGTTTGGGTATTTTGAGTTTTAACTAGTTTCTTTGAGTTTTATCGGGGGTGAGGCAAGAAGTCCGCAAACTCAAATTTTGATATTTCCATTGAGTCCAAAATATCATTTCTAATAGCTTTACATGTTTGTATTATGTTCATGGAGTTCCAAATGAATCTAAAAGGTCAATTTTTTTATTTTTTGTGTTGTGATTTTGGTACAATCTGGTGTAGCTGCCTTAGTGCTCTGCTTCGTAAGGTTCCCTCCACGTTAGCGAAGTGTATAGGTTCTTGACCTCCGCGTTTGCAGCGTGAACATTGCCTACCCTCCGTGTTCACAAAAGGTCCCCCACATTCGCAGTGTTTTGAATTTTTTTGGCTTCTATGTTCGCGGTTAATCCTCTGCGTTTGCAGAGCACAATTACGCCTTAGAAATAGTGTTATGTTTAAAAAATGTCTGGTTTGCTATTTTCACCATTTTTTATATTCCAAGGTCGGTTTTTGAGAGAATCCTCAAGGTTTTTCAATGCAAGATCATTGGGTAACTAATTTCTAATCTATTTCTTTAATTTCCATCGATTAACTTGTAATTTTAATTTAGAAATTAGAGATTTTGATTGAAGAAATTGGGCATTTTTCTGGCTTTGATTTCTAACACTAATTTATTATTGTGACCTCATTCAAGGAATGCTTTCATGTTTTAATTTTCAGATTGCGAAAACGTTTTTTGACATGGAATTTTAAATCATCTTACCCTTTTCGTCCAAATTGCTAGATCTTAGTGTCATTAGATTCGTAATATGATTGTGATGCTATATTTGACTAGATTACGGTGATTTGGAGTATCATAGAAAGGGAAAAGGCATAGTTTTGACTTTATTTGAAATTTCTACCAAGGCAAAGAAACTTCTAACCTTTTGTTAATATTATTGAATATTGTATGCTCCTATGTGTATGGAATTGGGTGATTTGAGACATGAATTGGGATAGAATTGCATTATCATACACTTTGATCATGGAATTTTAGATTGGGTAATTGTTCATACTATGAAATCTTGACTTGTGAATTATTTGTTGATTCATTGCACATATTATCTTGTTAATTATGATATATTGATATTGAGATGGTACTGATATTGAGATTTTGTTTATGATGTTTGAGATTTTGGTGACATTGAGATCGTGACGATATTAAAACTTTGATGATATTAAGACTATGTACATTGCATTCACTATCATTTGTGCGTTGATAGTTGTGATGGATATGACCGAGAGATGTGCAAGGTAACACGTGAGTTGGTTGTTGAGGTCTCAACCAATCGATGATTAGTTGTTGTTTCTATTGGCGAGCCGAGGTAATATTTTGGTTGATGATGTGGCTGAAGTTTTTTCTGATCAGGTGAGCATTGGCGAGGACTTTGCCAACAATGTTCAAATATACATGGTCCATGTGTGGCCCCCATGGGTTCCAACCTGAGTTTATCAGTGGATGTGTATCGTATGACAAACATGCATCATGATTATTTGACATTGCATCACATTATTTACATCTCATGGCATCCACTCCATCTAACATCATTCTTTCTTTGATATTGTTATATATGTTGCATGTGAAATTGGAAATAAGCTGAAACTGTTTATATTATTCGAGATCTATTATACTATCTAATTTTGAGTATCAGTTGGATATATTTAGATACTATTTTATGAGACATGTATATTATGTTGTGCTGCGACTTTTATGAGTGTAGTTTGGAGGTATGATGTTGGGTGGATAGGAGTACTTGGGTTCTTCATTGCTTTACTCTAGGTTCATTGTACTTTCCGAGTACCGTGTTGTTTGGTGCTCACCCCTTGCCACATTTTTGTTGATTGTGAGCCCTATCCTTCTTGCTAGACTTCTTTATTATAAGATCGAGCTTCTGGATCACTTGAGATGTAGCTACTCGTCTCTTCGGCAGGCCTTCAAGGATTCTATTTTATATTTTGTTCTATTTAAGAGCTAGACACTGAGACTTGTATTATCATTTGAATATTCTTATCATTAGAAGATTGTAAATGTGACACCAGTTCTGGAATAATTGTAGTTTTGTTTTCCCTATGCTTATCTATTATATCAGACTATTTTAGCCTTTGCTTCTCTATTGTATTGGGATGTTCAGTTTGGGATGGCTCGCCTTGGTGGGTTAGGTTAGTGCCATCACACTCGGATTTTGAGTCGTGACAGGAACCTTCTTGATAATCGGATAGAGGCTTCATAGATTGTGATAGTGTAGAGTTATGTTTCTATTTTTATGATATTTAGTTGAATTAAATTATTTTTTTTCTAAATCTATTGTATCATTAGGTCATTCACTTAGTTATCCTACTTTAACATGTCCTACTTATTGATTTGAGCCTTCCACTATGTTATTGTATGAGTGAACGGGGCATGTGGTTCTCTTGGAAACCAACAATGGTTTCTGAGTGTTGATCATGTATAAGGTACTCTCTCTTGGCATGACTTTTAATTTGTTTTAGCTTGAAATCTCTTCATCTTTTTGCCCATTTAATTCAACAAATAAAATACATTATTAGACAATCCATAAAATCATGCTAGAAAAAAGAAAAATAAAAGTACTAAATATGAGACAAATAGCAACAAAAATATACATTCTTGGCCTAACATCAAATTTTATATCTTTCGAATGTTTAATAAACAAGAAAAGCCTTGTTTGTGGAATAAATTTCTTGACTTAAAAAAGAATAACAACTAAATTAAAATAATAAAACCAATTAATCAAAGTAATGATATAATTTAATGTCTTAGGAGTGCAACAAAAAATATTTATAGATAATTAGCCTAAAATAGATCGAAGACATGAATTTGTTTTTAAACATAACAAAACAAAAGTAATGAATATTTTATTTCATGTTATCATATTTTAAATATAGATATAGAATAGGTTTTATTGATAATTTTCTTTAATCTTTAAAATTATTTTTAATTTTAGACGTGTTGTTAGTTTACCTTGAAAAGTTTTATGATAAAAATTGAATCGAAACATAAATTGATTTGTTTAACTTTTAAAGTGTAAGAGGTCATCTAGTGAAACCATACTAAATAGAAAATTTAAACAAAGAAAATAGTAAAACTTCAAATATAGTAAACAGTTAAATTGATCATATATTTAACAAGTGAATGAAATAACAAAGTTTAAAAAAAAAACATAACAGATGAAAACTAAAAATGAGAAAAGATAAAAAGAGATGTGGTGAGTCCTATGACATATCTTAGACATGATAAACAATTAAAGACACTAATAGTCCATGAGACAATATGGATACATAAAATATTACTAATACAAAGAGGGACACACTAATCCAAAGTCTTTAGATATTGTTGGTGTTTTTAGGATCTTGAATGTTAATATTGTTTAATGACATGTTCTCCAATAAAGTCACTGCATCATCATTATGAAAATTAAATAACTCTGACAGACTCGGTGGAGTATCAAGGAAGTTGTTTTGGTAGTTATTCATAGGCATCAGTGCATCCATTGTAAGGATGTCTATTGAAGGATCCATTTGTGATGGCATTGAAGAACTCACTAAAGCTGATAATTGAGGAGCTATTAGTGGTGAAGGCATCAGGGAAGCAATTGTTGTCGAACACATTCGATTTTCGGGAGTTCTAACAACCATATTTATAGGTACTAGCGAATCCAATAGTGGAACTATTGGAGGAATCATCTCTGAAAATGATAAAGGAGATTGAAGAGCATGTGGGGGGTCCATAAGAGGAACAATTGTGGTGGATCCCTCACTTGATAAAAAATTTGTTGGGAATATCCATATAATGTAGATAATGGAACTGTTGGTAAATCCACATCTGTTGTAGTAAAATTAGGGACAAAAAGTGAATCTCCATCCCTCTGAAAGTTTGTCCTACTAAAAAACATTGATGGAGACAACGGAGGAACCATTGATACTTCTAAACCAGTATGGGATAATAGGGGATCATTTGGACCCTCAATGTTCGTCCCACTACGTATCGTCGGTCCAACAATGGATTGAGGGACATTTGATGTATGTCCCTCTTCACCAATCTTCTTTTTCATTGTTTCATATACCTTTTTACGATTTTTCTTGACAACATATCTTAGATCATTGAGATCATAAGGATGCATGTCAATGGGAATATCTTTTCCCTTCAAAACTTCATACATCACATTCGTAATTTCCATCGCCCTATTTTCCTTCCTTACTTTTATTAGTTTTTCATTCAATTTTTCAATCCTTTTCTTGGTGAACTCATCTCCTGTCATCATCTTTTTTGATCTATCATCCATTGGCAACTCCTTAAACTTTGTAAGGGTATTGACTGCAGAACCATGATTTGGAAAGACTTTTGGTTCATTTTGTAAGGACTGTAGATGATAGCAGCTATTTCAACATCACAAAGTATTCTAAGTTCTTCCGCCTTTACCAATAACCCTTTTTCTCTTTTCTTGTACGAGACTTTTCTATCATTATCATCTTCAATCCAAGCAAATTTCACATTCTTTCTTGGCATGGTAAAAATTAGGAGGAGGAGAAATGTGTTTCTTCAAAAATAGCTTTGCTGTTGTTTTGTTTGCCCTTAATTGACTCCTATTTATAGAAAAAAATTAGAATTTACAAATTCAGGAATAATTTGAATTGAGAATTTTTAGTTGATAGAAATTACTTTTTTGGAATAAAACTAAATGAGGGTGTATTAGATAAAACTGTTAGGTCTTATCACTTTGAAATATATGAAGTTTTTGGTTCCAATGTTATCCTAACTAACATTTTTTAGTCAAGCTTTCTTATTAGGAAAAGAATTAGTGCGGTTTCTTGGATAATTTGAATAGAGAAATTTTAGTTAATAGAAATTACTATTTTAGAATAAAACTAAATAAGAGTGTATTAGATAAAAGTGTTATGACTTATCACCTTGAAATATATGAAAGTAGTGGTTCCAATCTTATCCTAACTGACCTTTTTGAGTCAAGCTCTTTTTTTAGGAAAAGAATTAGTGTGGTTTAAATCTATGTTAGTAGTAGCCATAAAAGATGGTCTTTATGTTATCTCAAATGCATTTGCATAATTGTATTTTTCGTTTAGAAAGTTAAAAAAATTAATATAATTTTTTAATGAATGTTTTTAAATGAAGATTGAAACAAGAGAATACTTAAAATATTGGCTAAACTTTTTAATGTCAATTTTGAATATATTTGATTGCACATAAAAAATATATAATTTTATGACTTATATTTTTTATACATACGAATATTCATTGGATATTAAATGGTGAAATATGATATAATAGAACTTTCGCAGCACCTATAGAAATACAATATTATTTTCTCAAATTTTTGAAGAGATCATAATTAGTTTATTCATTATACAACTTTCTAATAGCTTAAAAATAAAACCCTACTTACGTGTATTTTGTTAATATCCAATCTACACCGACGTACCACTCTGCTCTTATTTAATTATTGTATTGATTGACATAATGATGAATCTATCATTGAAAAAATGATGAGATTGATTGCTTGATTATTGAATATATGAATTATGTGGACTCTTTACATACTCTCATGCTTATTTAAAAATGATTACTGTGTGAAATGAAACGTTAAATAAGCCTTACAATTCATGAAAATGTAATGGAAAATAGTTCCATCTAGATTGATTATAGGAGTTGATAATAGGGGTCAGGGTTATTACCTTCCGATAAAGATTGCTGAAGTTTTTTCCAGAGTCGAGGTCCATTTTAGTTATTTTGATTATGAGAGAGATATGTTCTAGCGAGTGTGATTATGAGCTATGTAACCCCCCCCCCCCCCTAATTCGTTCTACTTAGTGTGATGTAAATGCCCAGGAGAAGTGTCATGACCCGGATAGGGGCCCAGATATGACATGGAAAAGTAGAACCTGAAAGTCCTCGATCAAGCCATCGCAACGTCCTCGCACACATCATCGGTTCAGAAGAGTGGAAGAAAAACACATAACAAATAAGCTCTAAGGGAAACGGGGCTTTGCACTCAAGCTATGGGGATGTTGCCGGAAATGGGATGAACATGATTTCACATAGCACATAACGGTTATCTCTAAGGGGCTGGTAAATAGGACTCAAACTTTGGGGGGGGGGGCATACCGGGATTATGGGACTTTCCACATAATCACATAGTCAAATACAATCCCAACATCAACTCATAAGAATAATCAATACCATTTCCATAATCAAGGCTCATAATCATAATATCTCAATAGTCATAATATCCAAAAAAAATTACAAAGCCAACGTACAAGAGTTTAATTT
>JBCEWC010012606.1:0-15725 GCA_038996855.1 Solanum aculeatissimum | reverse complement strand
ATATGAAGTATCGAATTCAAAATGTATTACAATTGTAGTTTTTATTTATTTATTTTTATTAATAGTGTCAAAAAATACTATACCTGAATTTCAAACATTTAAGTGTTATTTATTAGTTTATATATTAATACATTAGAATTGTGTCAAAATTGTATTTATATTTGTTTACACAAAATAAATTTTCTAATTTAAAGAGTAGTAAAAATATCATTCGTATAATACTCAATCCAAATTAAATTTTAAATTATAATAATTAATTAAGTATTATTTTTAAAAGAGAGCAAAAGGGAGAAAAAAAGAGACATAACTTAATCAAAAAAGAAAGAAAGAAAGAAAGAAAGAAGGAGGCATAAAGGGGGGGAAAAAAAGGAGAGAGAGAGAGGGAGAAGAAGAAAGAGAATGATAATTTTATTCTCTCTTTGCTATTTTGGGTGAAAAAAATATTTTTATTTTTGACAAAATCAAAATTATGTGTTAAAATTGATAATTAATGTTATATAATATATTGGGCCTTCTTTATATTTGAAATTAGAAAAAATTATACAAATATACGACATTTATAAACTTAATTACTATTAGTCCCCACCATTTAAAAAAATTATTAAAATTCCCGTATTTCGTTATTTCGCTGATACATGATACACATTTATAAACTATCAGTTAGTTTCACTGATACCTAAAAAAATTAGACAACCAATTAATTACTGATACGTTTTTTAATGTTTTCAGTATATTAAAACTGATATAATCTAATTTTTAATAACTGATACACACAGATCATCAATAACCCTAAAATTCCCGTTGTATCAATGCATATTTTTATGTATCGACGTTTTCCCAAAAATCAGGGATTTTTAGTAATTTTAGAAAGAGTTGGTTTATATTGAAATTAAGCCTATAAAGTATGAGATTTCTATAATTTGCCCTTGAAATTAACCCATGACAAATGACAATTTCCTGATCAAGAGCTTAGAACTAGTATTTGCGGATTTCACGAAGAGCAACAATTCCCGGCCCATATGAAAAATATATCGATAAAAAATATATATCATATGTGTATAGATATATTGTATAAACTACAAAGAGTAAACAGTAAGTGTATACAAAAAATGTATATATAAAAATGTTTATAAAGTGTGTGTGCGTACATGTATATATTATATAAAAAGTAATTGTATTGATAAAAACGTATATAATGTGTATATATATGGTAAGAAAAAGTGAATACAAAATGTGTATGAGAAATTTACTGATATAATGGAGTACAAAAGAGTGAGGAGGTATCAAGTATCTAATTGGGTTTATACATTATCCAATAGAAAATGGAGAGATTGACGAGGATGTCGCACACCATATTGGTGCAAGATGGATGAAGTAGAGACTCACATTCAAAGTCTTGTATGATAAGAAGGGTCCACCAAAACTTAAAGAAATTATTTACAAAGTGGTGGTTAAATAAACAATGTTGTATGAGACAAAATATTTAGTCAAGAACTCTCATGTTTAGAATATGAAGGTTGTAGAAATGAGGATGTTACGATAAATATGTAGACATACTAAGAACGATAAGATTGAAAATGAAGATATTTGGAAGAAGATAGGAGTGGTTTTAGTGGAGGATAGGATGTGGGAAGCAGGACTCATAAGGTGATTTGGGCATACGAATACACAAATGCCCCAGTGTGGAGTGCGAGAGGTTGTCTATGGATGGTTTCAAAAAAGGTAGAAATACACCAAAGAAAAATTAAGGAGAGACACAATTTTAGCTTATTGAGAGTAAGACTTATATACAAGGACGTGGAAGACATAAATTACGATAGAAGATTTGTAGGTAACAGTGTGTTGCCTTGTTGTCAATCTATATTAATAGTTGTATTATTGGTTTGATAGTTTCTTGTCCTTCATTTTCTATTACTATATGTTGATTCATTATATCTCATCATCATATTGTTTATTGTAGTTTTTATATGTCACTAATTGTTCTTAATTAGATGTTATTTTTTGTACTTTCATTACTTCTTTTGTTGGACTGCTTTGGATGATTATTTTCTTTTGAGGCGAAAATCTATCGAAAACAGTCTCTCCACCTATGAGATGGGAATAAAATATATTTATTCTATTCCTTTTAGATCCTAGCTACTTTGTGAACTCTACGGAATATGTTATTATTATACTTGTTCATTTAGTTTTCTACATCTTATGAGATCATTGACTATGCGTCACACTATTTCGTCTTTGTCAAATCAATTAATTATCTTATTGTTTGAGTTACCTATGTCCATTTCATCCTAGCAAGGATCACAGGCATGATTTTTCGTAGGAACATAGATAAGCCACTTTGTGTTTTTTTACTCCATAGTGCTCTAGCGTATCATCACTTATCCACATCACAATATCAAATTTTTTAGTCATTAAGTTTTTATCCATGTTTCTTAGACTTTGGTAACCTTACTAGCCTTTACTCCCCCAGTTAGTGGTAAATGTACTTTTCTGATCAAATGGTTTACTTAATGCCATGAGTGTATACTCTTGGCTAGTGGATGAATTCTTCAGCAATCATATTCCGAAGCATGTTTCAATTTTCATCCTTATTCACTCATGGAAAGGCGCATGTCATATTTTCTTTTTCCCGTGTAGGGTCATGTTGACACGAAATAAGTGGTCAATTGGTCAGGGTGATAATCATATAAATACTTAAACTTCTCAAACTCATAGGCCCACGACCTAGATACATTGTGTTCTGTTAGGGTTTTTAGAGAAGGATCAAGTCATTGGACGATGAACCAGAAAATTGAAATCAATTTGAAAAATTCTAAGCTATTGCTAAGAATTCAAGCAACAATGGAGGGATTGGAAGATTGGAGGAGAAGATAATTTTTATAACTGAATTTCATATATTTACACCAACTAGTCTCTATGTATATATAGGAAGCAAGACAATCCTCAATTCATTCCCACTTATTAAATTTGTTTAAGTCAGCTCCACTAACTTCCTAACCACCTAACTGATGTCAGTTGTATCCAGTTGTCATACTAATGATGTGCTGCCAAAATACAACACTTTTAATGCTTAAAACTTAGGATTTTGTGCGTTCTCAAAGCGATGTTAGTAGATTTGAAGTTTGTTTTTGTTTGTTTTGCAGGATTTCAGTGTTGGCTTGATTTTAGGCTTGAAGTGCAGATTTGTAGGATTTTTGGCAATTTACGAGACCCTCTACGGGCCGTGGGTCATTCCACGAGTCGTAGAGGGGGTTTCGTTTAATGTTCCAATGAAGGGGTGAAAAGTGGGTCACACTCTACGAGAGAGGATCATGAGTCGTAGACCATCATACGAGTCGTAGAGTGTGGTCGTGAAGTGAAGAGCAGAAATTGAAGAGTTGTTGAAAGTGGCTCAGACGAAACCTTTCACGGGTCGTGGAATCTTACATGGCCTGTGAAGAAGATTTCGTGAAAGGTGCCAGTAGATGCAACCATATTCCACGAGACCCCGACTCACAAGGTATGAACTGCCTCACGAGCCGTAAAAACTACTTGTAACTGTCACCGTCACAATTATCCTATTTTGTTTCAGCTTTATATTTTAAGTACTATAAATAGGTTTTTAAGGTTTTTCTTATCAGATATAGAACATTAGAAACAACAATACACGATATAGAGAGAGTTCGTGAACATTAGTTTGTGATTTTATTAATTCAAGTTTGCAATTTCATTGAGATTTTGGATTTTTGTTCATCAATTCTTGTGCGTAAGTAATTTAATTATGTATTCTTCTTGCATAATTTCTAATCATACTCCAAGCATATGTGGCTAAATCCACAACTAGGGTCGTGAGAACCATGACGAATTGACTAAGCTAAAATTGGATAACTTGCAATTTATTGGATGGTGTTATGATGTATTAATTAATCTCTTCACTTTAACTACTTTTTAATGGAAGGCCAACATTAGAACCCGCCTAGTATCACTTGCCCGATCCAGGAGGTGATGTTAGCTTATAGTTATGACAGCTGTGATACAGCTGTCCTCAAGATAATTAAATAATCAACAGTTAGTTTGTTAGAGATTTGTTAGAGTCGGTTTAGTGCTATTCTGCTAATGTTAGAGTTCTTTTAAATAGTGGTAGTTGTAAACAAATATTCTTTAGATGCTTTTAGATAATGAGAATGAGCTCTCTTTCTCCCTTGTCTCTCTCTGCATCTCTCCCTTTATAATTCTAGATTCTTCTTCAATGGTGAGTTCTCCACAAGTTATCATGGTATCAAAGCTGGTGTTCGATGAGGATCTCACTGTTGAATCACTAGGGATTGCTTCGATCTGAGGTAGTTTAAACAACCCACTCATCCTTGTGGAGCAATTGTATCTATTGAATTTTTTTGTGTTCTTCTTTGTTCTCTATCAATGGAGATTGGTGAATCAAGCGGTGTTGCGGCAACGGGATCTCAGACAATTGAGATTGATCATCATCATCCCCTGTATCTGCACCTATCAGACACTACAGGTAGTTCTCTGGTTTCAATTCAACTCACTGGCCCCGAAAATTATGCTATATGGAGCAGATCCATGCGACTTGGACTGCTAGGAAAGAGTAAACTAGGATTTGTTGATGGGAAACATACTAGAGAGTCTTTTCCCCCTTCGTTGCATGATCTATGGGAGAAATGTAATGCAATTGTTCTTTCATGGATCATAAATTCTATAAGAAAGGAGTTGTTGAGCAGTGTGATTTATGTTTCAAATGCATCAAATGTTTGGGATGATCTTAAGGAACGATTTGATAAAGTCGATGAATCTCGAATTCACTATCTGCACAAGGAAATACATACTATGTCACAAGGAACACTCACTGTATCAGACTATTACTCAGGATTGCGTGAATGTTGGGATGAATTTGATGCTATAATGCCATGTCCAGGTTGCAACTGTCCTGAATCTAGGAATTATATGAAGCATTTCGAGTATCAACAACTACTTCAGTTTTTGACTGGTCTAAATGAATCCTATGCGCATAGTAGAAGTCAAATTCTTCTGATGAACCCAACTCCTTCTATCAATCAAGCATACTCCATGGTGATCTCGGAGGAGAGCCAGAGGACACTTGGGAAGTCAGTTCAATTTGCTGAAGTGAATGACGGAGCAGTCTTCTACAGTAAAGGTAACTTTAAACCTAATCCCGAGACTAGTCATTCCAGGTCTGGATCCAATCAAGGTCACATAAGGTTCAACAAGTCTGGTTACTACACAGGATCTAGTTCTACCTATGGTTCAAATCAAGGTCGTACTAGTTCTTACTCAAGCAATGGTTCTAGCTCTAGCTCCAAACCTAAGAAACATAATCAACACTTATATTGTGATTATTGTCACTATACTGGCCACACTAGTGACATTTGCTATAGGTTGCATGGGTATCCACCAGACTTCAAGCACAACTCTAAGAAGAAGTTTAATGTTAGCTCAACGTCATCACTAGGACATGGAATTGCTGCCAACCTTGCTAGTGAACATACTGCTCATTGGAACAGAAACACATGTTCAGTTGTGGAGGGTAATTCAGGTAGCTCTGGTAATGCATCTAGAGAATCTCTAAGTTTTCCTAACAATAGCTCTGCAGGACACTATGGACAACAATCTGAATCCTTGCAATTATCTCACCCCAGTGCTCCATATTTTACTCCTGAGCAGTACAATTAGATTCTGCAGTTACTTGGTCAAAATAGTGAGAGTAATGGTACTGCCTTATCTGCAGGTATGGTTAATTATCTCAACCAATTATCTGGTCTGGTGAAATGGATAGTAGACACAGGTGCAACTAATCATATGGTCAACAATCTCAGATTACTCTCCAATGCTAGATCTTTGTCTGATAGTAGTAAAGGTAGTGTTATGTTGCCAACTGGTAATAAAGCCAAAGTCATTCACGTAGGGTCCACCCGTATTTTGGAGAAGCAGAATATTCATAATGTAATGTATATACCTAAGTTTCAGCACAACTTGTTATCTGTATCCAAGCTCACCAGGGAGTTGCAATGCTCAGTCAACTTTTATCCTGATTTCTGTATTTTTCAGGACCTCTTCAGTGGAAGGGTGAAAGGGATTGGTAGGCATGATCAAGGACTGTATGTGATGAACTCTTCATGCAAATCACTGGAAGCAAGACATGGCAACACTGGGTCCATCAAGTCTAGTTGTCATTCTGCCTTAGTAAGAAAGTTAAAAAATAAGATAGGGCTAGGCTTATGGCATAAACGACTGGGGCATGCTCCCTTAGATACTTTGAAAAAGTTGAATTGTTTTGATACTATTTGTACTGATCAGAGTGTTGATAAGGATTGTACTGTTTGTCCATTGGCTAAGCAAACAAGAACAACCTTTCCTCTCAGTACTACATGGTCTAATGTATGTTTTCATACTATTCATGCTGATGTGTGGGGTCCCTATAGGGTACCTACCTATGATGGAAAGAGGTACTTTCTAACCCCGGTGGATGACCACTCTAGATATACTTGGATAATTCTTCTAAACTCTAAATCAGAGGTAATAGTAGCCTTAACTGATTTTTTGTTGATGCTTAAGAATGTTCATTCTGCAACAATTAAGATTTTAAGAACAGATAATGGATGCGAGTTTATTAATTCTCAAGTATCCAGCTTACTCAAATCATTGGGAATTATTCATCAGAGCTCTTGTATCTATACACCTCAACAAAATGGGGTGGTTGAGAGAAGACACAGATACATCTTAGACACAGCTAGAGCTATCAGATTTCAGGCCAGTGTGCCTATCAGGTTTTGGGGAGATTGTGTAGCTACTGTTGTGTACCTTATTAATAGATTGCCCTCTCACGCTCTTAAAAACAAGGTGCCATTTGAATTTGTATATGGACACTTACCTGATCTGGAGCACTTGAAGGTCTTTGGTTGTCTAGGGTATGTTACTTGTTTAAAGAAGTCTGATAAATTTTCTCCCAGAGCTGTTCCAGCTGTTTTCCTTGGTTATTCCCTCACTCAAAAAGGCTACAAAATGTACACTCTCCATGAGAAAGAGTTCATTGTTAGTAGAGATGTAGTTTTTAAGGAAGATGTCTTTCCTTTCCAACACTTGTCCACGGGTTCATCTCCTTTATTCCCTGTACTTCACTTCTCTTCTCACTCTTGTTCTTAGGGATCAGTTCATGTTCCAAGTGAGAATCCATTATATCCAGAACCTGCTCTCCAAGCGGCAGACCCAATTGAGACTCCTTCAATATCTAACTCTATATCACCAGTTGAGGTGGTTGATGTGGCTCCATCAGTTGACCCACCTAGAAGGTCGCACAGGACCTCAAAACCCCCCATCTGGATGCAGGAATACATTGCACCCACCAAGACCAAGACCTCTTGTTCTTTTCCTGTATCTAACTATGTTGCTTATGATATGATTTCTGCCTCTTACAGCTCAGCTCTTGCAGCTTATTCAGCTATTTTAGAGCCAACTTGTTACTCTGAGGCTGTCCAAGATCCTAAATGGGTTGATGCCATGAAGTCAGAAGTTGATGCCTTAGTGACTAATAATACCTGGAGTCTAGTTGATCTTCCCCCTGGAAAGTCACAAATTGGTTGTAAATGGGTGTTCAAGATCAAGCACAAGGCAAATGGAGAGGTTGAGAGGTATAAGGCTAGACTTGTAGCAAAAGGATTCAGTCAAAAGGAGGGCCTAGACTATACAGAAACTTTCTCCCCAGTTGCAAAAATGGTAACTGTTAGGTCTGTGGTGGCAGTTGCAGCAGCAAAACATTGGTCCATTTTCCAAATGGATGTGCATAATGCATTTCTCCAGGGTGATCTTTTTGAAGAGGTCTACAAGCAATTTCCTCAAGGATTTGGCAGTCACGAAGGGGATGACAAGGTATGTAGACTGCACAAATCTTTATATGGCCTTAAACAGGCACCCAGGCAATGGAACAAGAAACTCATGGAGGCTTTACTTCAACTTGGTTTTAGCCGAAGTCACTTTGACTATTCACTGTTCACCAGAAAAGTTGGACCTCATCTTGTTGTGGTCTTAGTCTATGTAGATGATCTTCTTGTCACTGGAAGTTGTCCATACTTGATATTACAGAAAAGAAATGATCTCAAGTTGAAGTTCAAGATGAAAGATTTGGGCTAGTTGAAATTCTTCTTGGGAATGGAATTTGCTAGATCACAAAAGGGAATTCATATAAGTCAACGAAAGTATGCTCTGGAGTTAGTATCAGAAATGGGGCTTGGTGGTGCTAAACCTGCTAGTACACCTCTAGAGGCCAATGTCAAGCTGAACTCTTTTGAGTATGATGCTCATGTAGGAAAAAATACAACAGAACCTAGTGATCGATTACTAGATGATGCTGGCCCATACCAAAGATTGGTTGGTAGACTTTTGTACCTAACAATGACCAGAGTTGATATAGCATATGTGGTGCTGGTGTTAAGTCAATTTATGCATAAACTGAAACAATCTCATATGGAGGCTGCCCTAAGGGTGGTTAGGTATGTCAAAGCCGAGCCAGGGCTAGGCTTGTTAATGCCATCATAAGGATCAGACAAGTTAGTAGCATACTGTGACTCTGATTGGGGTGGTTGTCTAGAATCCAGGAGGTCTGTCACAGGGTATATAGTTAAATTTGGTGATGCCTTGGTATTATGGAAGTCCAAGAAGCAAGAGACAGTAGCAAGGAGCTCTGCAGAAGCTGAATTCAGAGCCATGGCATCTACAGTTGCTGAAATAACTTGGCTGGAAGGATTGTACAAAGAATTAGGAGTGGTCATCAGGCAGCCTGTACATTTGTTCTGTGATAGCAAAGCTGCAATTCAGATTGCAGCCAATCCTATATTTCATGAGAGAACCAAACACATAGATATTGACTACCATTTTGTGCGGGAGAAGATTTTCCATGGTTTGATTCAAACACATCATGTACCTACAAAGGAACAACTAGCTGATTTACTCACTAAGAGCCTGGGAAAGTTGCCACATGATCACTTGTTGTCCAAGCTGGGATTGAAAAACATTTTTCAACCATCAGCTTGAGGAGGGGTGTTAGCTTATAGTTATGACAGCTGTGATACAGCTGTCCTCAAGATAATTGAATAATCAGCAGTTAGTTTGTTAGAGATTTGTTAGAGTCGGTTTAGTGCTATTCTGCTAATGTTAGAGTTCTTTTAAATAGTGGTAGTTGTAAACAAATATTCTTTAGATGCTTTTAGATAATGAGAATGAGCTCTCTTTCTCCCATGTCTCTCTCTGCATCTCTCCCTTTATAATTCTAGATTCTTCTTCAATGGTGAGTTCTCCACAAGTTATCAGGTGACGAATAGCAAAAGAGTTAATTAACAGAGGTTGATCGATATCTCTCAACTAATCAATCTACTCAATCATCAAGTCAAGAGTCTAAAGTAAGAATACAGTTTAGACAATGACCACTCACATATATATATACCATCTAATCCAATTAATTCAGAATACTATCAAAGCCTATTTGAGAGTTTCTCTAATTAACAACCATCACATATGAGTCGGTGATGATACAACGAAGCAATGTGTTCCCATATTCATCTCATACCTTACCAGGTTAAAAGACATCCCATAAGTGGATCCACAATAATAACATCAAGTCTTATTTTTTAGATAACAGGGTTCATTTTATGGTTCAATCCTCTCTTACGCTGGCCACGTAGTTATTGAGTTCGAGTTGGACTTACTCCTACTCAATTCGGTGCTTAATACTCCTCCCAAGACTTAACATGCTCATAAGACATCAACCCTATGATTAACTCATTTATCTAGTTTCAATGGACATTTGTCAACTCAATTCATCACATCAACCATCAACTCTTTGGTTACATTCTTTTAACGTTCAGCTCTTGACTCAAAAGGACTCAATCATACATCATTCTAACTCATAACATTTACGCAAACAAAAATAAAGTTAAAATATTCTGAAATTCTATAGACTCTTTAGGATCAAATTTTACTCATGTATGCCCATTTAAGTGTAATATGCTAAAATAACAAGAATTCATTATAGAGTTCATGTAGAAAGTAAAATTTGTTAATTGTAAGTATTTAATTCATAGAATAGTAATTTCATGCAAGATTATATAGATATACATCAGGATTTAAGGGAAACCTTCAAAAAACAGTCATGGGAGACTTAATTTACTCATAACTTCATCAATTCGGGTTATGGGGCACATGAAAGAACAAAATTCATATTTAGGTTAGCCTTACATACTTGGAAATTTGAGTCTTGGAATCAACTTAGAATAATCCTCAAGTTTTCGCTTCAAACACTAGCTTTTTTCTCCCTTGAAACCTTGCTCTAAGTTTGGAGGATGTGTTTTTGCGTGAAAAAAGTAAACTGATATGTTTTAGGACTTGTTTAGGTATAAAAACGTCAAGTTTAGACTTTAAAAGGGTGGAAAAAGACCAAAATAACCTTTTAGAAAAAGTTGTCAAGAGTCGTCCAAGGGCCCACTTACGGCCCGTATAAACTTCCACAGCCCATATGATCCATTTCGTAAACTTTCAGACAAATGTCGGGGTCTCTGAATTGATTTCACTAGATCAATCTACGGTTCGTAGATTCCTTTAAGACCCGTAGATGGTTCTGTATAGTCTAGGGATCAAAATTAATTTTCAGGACTTTTTTCCACGAGATACCAGATGGGTTGTACTTCAATCCACGACCCGTAATAGGTTTCGTAGTTTTGACTCTTCTTTGGCAGTTTTTAGTAAAACGACCATAACTTTTGTCTCCGAACTCCAAATAAGGTGAAATCAATTGTGTTGGAAAGCTAATTCAAGGACCTTTCATTTTGTAGGTCAGGGGACACCTAAGTATTTGTGTGCTTAGATTTATGACCATTTAAAGTTGACCTTTGTATAATCTAACACTAGAAACTAGATTTATAGGAAAGTTTTGAACTCGGCTAAGTGCTAGAAGTCTTTAATGACCCTAATACAATTCCTACATATAAGAATAAGGCTTGAAACATAGTTACATGTAAGAATAGAGTTATGAGGTGTCACAATAGAGCCCACTCTCTTGGTTTCATTTATTTTATGTTTGTGTTATTTAACTTCATAATTTTGTGATTGATCTAGTTGGTTAGAAGTCATAACCTCTTTTGCCTTTCTTATTTTCTGGAGTTTGTTTAACAAATAATAGTGATTATGCTTGTAGCCATATGCATATATGCTATAGAGTAGATAAGTGATCTCTATGCCTTCTCAAAATATCAAATATAGTTATGGAATATGATTATTATTCAATGAGGGTTCTATTGCTCCATCCCCTTTCTGTGAACTAGATATATAGTTGGGTTTTATCTTTTTTATAGTTAAGAGTACAAAATTCATGACCAAGTCATTTGTTCTCTAACAATCATTTTGAGCTAACACAATATTATTGATACTAAATAATGTTAGAAGTCACTAATTCCCTTAATAGATGTTTGCATAACTTTTATGTTTGCTTTTTTATTCCAGCATGAGTGATTCTAAATATTTGTTTTTTCTCACAATTTTTGTTGTATTCTTACCATGTATGCATTTATTTATTCACATATCTGTATGAAAATAGCAGCTTCTCACTTTGGTGGTGGTTCTCATATATTGCGCTTAATTCACTACCTATTTCAATATTTAGAGGTGAATCAAGTTTCACATTAAGATCACTTTTATTTTTATTTTTATTTTTTTGGCTTGTACATGTGTTTTGTGCACTTTATACTTGTGGAACAAAGGTGATTAACAATTATACTTCTCCGCTTTATCTGCGCCTTCAATTATCGTACATCTTATTCTACTCGTTCATTCATGTCCTCTTTACATTTGAAAAATGACTTCACCACTTTTCTAACTTTGAATATTTTCTCCTCTTTTCCCCAACTATGGCCAACTACAACTGTAGCAAATCACATTTTCAACTTTAGTCTTTCTGTCAAGTTGTTAATGTAATAGTATAAATTGTGTACGAATGTTCATATTCCTAACAACCTTTATCAATGTATTGATATGAAATTTGTTCCATATATTTTTTACTTAATAGTAGTGATTTCTTTACCATCGACAAATGTGCCTTACACGGGCACGGGTCATCTAGTATTATAATATATAAAAGTATTAAATCCTTTTTATTTAACTTAGTCATTGGTAACTGAGAAAAAATTATTCAAAATCAACAATGCATGTTATGTAATTATTAATTTTATGTGTACATATATTAAATTCATTCAGATCATCTTTTTTAATAACAATTCCATTTTTTTCTAATAAAAGTGTGCAGTATATTAAATATACATGATCTGAATATGTGCCCCGAGATACTCTCTTCGTTCATTTTTAGTTGTTATATTGTATTTTTTTAAAGTCAATTTGAAGATTAACTTTTAAAGTTAAACAAGATTGCATTAATTTGATATTTTAAAATAAAAATTTAGATATTAAAAACCTATACGAAAAGTATTCTAAAATTATAATTCTTTTATATAAAATATAATAAAAAATATATCTTAACATATTAATCAAAATTTATATTATTTTACTATTAAAAAGAAAACTATTATAATTTTTTTTTTGAAAAAAAAAGGAAGTATGTGACAATGCCCAAATAAGGAAGGAAAAGATATAATCATTACATAAATACACAATATATTTTTTTCACATTTTCAAAAAATCCCTACCGATTGAAAAAAATTCAAAAAACTCTGTTGTCTTATTTCTCTCTCCAATTTTTAGATACATAATCCCTCAATTCACATTCTCTTTTTAACTGTACTAAAATCTAACCTAAAGTAAATGTTTCATTTATGAAAGTTAATTGATAATTATCTTTTTCTTGATTTTCTCATTTATTTGTAACTATCTTTTCTAACTAGTGGATAATTTGCACAAATAGAATAATTCTGGCCATTATTTATTTTTTATCACCATTTATACATTTTCAAAAGTAAATGTTAAGAAAAATCAACACACTAGTTTCATCATTTTTTACATAGCATAATTTCTTATAAATATTTTGGTTGCATGTTAATTTCAAATGTCAAAGCATATACAATTTAGTATTAACCTACGTACAACTTTTCTTCACAAAAATTCACCCCCCACCCCCAAAATAAATTAAGTAATTACTATTTATATGTCTTGTTTAAAATTGATAAGTATTGTATTTCTATTGGATACATAAATAAGTAATCTTTACCCATAAGATGTTAGATTTGGTAGTCGCTATGTATTGAATACATTTAGTATAAATTCGATTTTATATATAATGCCAAAAAACGTAATGCATGATACATTACTATTCATATGTATTATTTTGTTTGAGAAATACTATATTTTATAAAAAATACATTATATATGTAATTATTTTCACTAGCATTTTTTGTGTGTGATACATAATACAGTGATCAGTGGACATGTATATGATATATATAATAAAGTTTGAAAATTATTGAATTTGAAATATATTTTGTATCACATGCATATCAATTTGATACATAGTGCTTCAGCTCTAGAACATTAGGATTTATATATCAAGTTTATTTGTTAGGTAGTGCACATACATATAACATTTTAATTTGAATAAGTCTAAATAAAAAATTAAAGTTTGTAGATACATAATAACGATAGATACATGATAGATTATATTATTTGTAATAATTATGTATCAGATAATTAATTAAAGGCATGAGATAACACGTGTAAATATGAAAATAGACCAAAATTCATACATACCAAAAAAAAGATTAACAAAAAAATTTAAAAAAATCAGTCAGTTGCACTATCAATGTTGTGTCATATACAAAATTATAAATATGACACAACTGATATTATTATAAAAAATATTAGTCATTATATATCAAACAATACAATTTAAAAAATGTCTATAGATACATAACTTTCTAGTTAAATAAGTGGGAGTGTATGAATTTGATAGTAAAAAATAATGAAATTTGTAAAAGTGGGAGTGTATCAAATGTATAACTATTAACCTGATACATACTAATTTGTGTTTCAATAAATTAAGATTAAATATCAAAATTAATATTTGAACGCGATACATTATGCATGCTAAAATGTAACATATCATAATGTTGAAAAGAAAAAATTATATATTAATTTAAGTAATAAAAAAATTAGATACATTAAAAAGCTCAACCTATATGTATCACAAAAAGATTAACAACAAAAAACGAAGAAAAAATCGACAATATGATCTGCTCAAAGGAAAAAACATGATGAAGAAATCATTCTACACTTTCTCCTTTGCTCTATATGAACTTCTATAACTTTTTTTCACTTTTAATAATGGTATCACCCATGAATCTTGACTCAAAGTCCTTACCGGAACCATCATCAACTCTATCTTTTTTGAGCTTTTTTTCACAGTCAATTCTAAAATTAAAGATGCATCCTTCTTTGACTAATTGGATGATCATAATACTAAAAGATAGAGCATCATTCACATGTATTGAAAATTTGTAGATGAAAAAGTTATAAAAAAAAAATTAAAATTTGATAATTGATGAACTGGAAAGATAAAAATGGATGAAGAAGAAAAAATGTTATGATTTGAAATAAATTGATGAGAAGAAAATTTGAAATTTGAATTGTTTGAAAAGTTATCATTTTAGGAGAGATTGATATCAATTTATTTTGTATGATTTGTGGAACTGATATTTAATTTAATATCTTTTCCTTTTTTTAGTGCAATAACTAATAAGGTAATGTATGGACAAGGTGTGTATCAGACGATAGTAGGGAATGTATCCGAAATACATCAATTTTAAGAGATTTTATGTAATTTAGAAAAAAATAAGAATAAAATATAATTAACTCTAAACACTATAAGATTTATGTAAGTTATACTATTTTTAATTATATAAGTAGTTTTTTTAAGGGGCCCTGTTATCTTTTGGTGAACTTTTTTAAATTGAAAAGAGTAAATTGCGTTGAGGTGATATAGTATGCTTATTCTCCTGGAGGCGTATGGAAGGTAAAAAATAACTTAATTTTTTTTAATATAAACGTATGTTATTTTCTAATTAGATGCTTTATAATTAATTAGTACACAATATAATTAATATTAAATAATAATACTTAAGCTATTATCTTTTAAATTATTATTTTCTTTCTTTGTGATACAGAGTCAAATTTCATCATTTATCTTTTTTTTCTTAACCTAAAAAGTACAAAAAAGATAATTTTACGTGCTTTTGTTTATAACAGTTAAATGAGATCTACAAATTAAAAATATGTATACATATAACAATATCTCATTATAACAATAAATGTTGTTAGCTAGCATGGAGATCTAATCGTAAATATTACTTCTAAAATATAGTTAATTAATATGTTATTTCACATTTATTTATTACAAATCATAATAAAGTAAAACAACATAATGCATAATACAAAATTGTGTCTTTTAACTTGACCCCATTTGACATCTATGCTCTTCAACTTTAAGTCTGGACAAGTATACATTTCAACTTGTGTAGAGTTATAGAAGTAAACACATGCATCCTACTTGGTGTTCTATGTGGTAATTCACATCTTACATATATTATGTCACGTAAAACGTTTGTATTTATTTGTTCAATTCTCTATAAAGTTTAAGTATATATTTTCTATATATATAAAAGAGTATTGGGAGCCCGCCTACGTGGCGCTCTCACATAATTCTTATTTATTTATTTTCTTAAATA
>JBCEWC010012605.1:0-15726 GCA_038996855.1 Solanum aculeatissimum | reverse complement strand
TATACAAGAAAAATACAGTAACAACAACTCTATATGCATATCAAATTTATATCAAAGATACACTAAAAGGCATGTCAAGCTCATATAAACTGCATTCAAAAAATATATACCAAGCACAAGTCCAATATTTTATATTCACATCATTTTTATACAAATCAAATATTATTGTTATTACACTGGTGCGTATTTTTTACAAAAATGATACAAAGTTTAAACATATCATATATTATAAGATATTATATCAATTTCATATAAAATGCATTCACTAATAGAAAGTGAAACAGTCTAGATTAATACCAAATTTAAACAAAAAATATACTATCAACAATATTATGACTATTTTATATAAATCAAACTCATGTCAACCAATTCAGATTCACACCAGGTTTTATATATATAAAAAATACACTAAAGACATGTCAATATCATGACTATTGAATCAATGTAAATTTTATACAAATTTGATACAATGAATATACAGTAAAAATGTATATATTTGTCTATCAGAATTGTGTTAAATTATACCAATAATAACAGAAAGAAAGTCATTTACCACCTAACTTCATATTTTAAATTACTAAGAAATCAGTTTACCATTAGTATTCAAACAAAAAAAAATCGTTTCTGGAGACTCACATACACAATTAAAATTTTAAAAATATGCAATTGCACAATACAACATGAAAAAAAAAATTATATTGTATACATAAGAAATTATGAAAATTATGTTTGAAAAAGAAAATAATGCCATAAAAATACCTTAACATCCGATTTGACCTTTTTTTGCTTGGAAATTTTTGGATCTTCTTTGAATGTTCCACAAACTCTTTTCTTTGCAGATTTTGAGGACTCTCCTCTCAAAATAGTCTTTGCTTTTTTTGAAATATTCGATTGGACAAAATTCAAATTCGAATCAGATTTAACGACTAAATCAGGATGCTCTGTTGAATAGGAATTCACATTTTTTTTCTTTATTTTTTATCCATTTTGAGCAGATGGAGTTGGATCTCTCTTCTTGCATTGTTTTTCACCGGTGTTTGAGTTAAAATGTTAAAATATGATGGCTCTATTTCGACATGCACTTCCTGCCCAGTCAGCCTAGGACTCTTTTTGGGTGTAGACGACGCCTTATGATTTTTGTTCATGATTTTAAAAAGAAAATGAAGCAACAATGAAATGGGCACGATGATGATGAACTCAACAATGGAAATTGTTTGTTCAAGTTTGAAAGTAGTGGGAAAGAGAAAGAGACGTGAAAAAGTGAAGAGTCACATTGATAAAAGGAAAAATAAATCCTTAAAAATGGGGTAATTGATTTGTATAAAATCTCAATAGCCATTTTTTTCTCTCTCTAATAATAAGTATTTTATTTTATTTTTTTATATAAAAATGATAAAAAAAAGTTTTTAATTAAATCAGAATTGTTATACACATGTAATTAATTTTTTCAAACTAGTAATTATAACATAGTATGTTTAAAACCCGTAATATGTACTTTTAAAAGAGTATAGGGGTGGTTTTTCCAATAATTAATCAAAACTAAAGCTAAAAATACATAACAATCATTAAATATTTATTATTTTACATAATTTTTTATTTATTAAATGAGGACAAAAAATGAAGATCACGTGATTTTGGGCTTAAAGTAGCAACTTGGTGTCATTTCTACGTGGCCATTGACAAGGAAAAAATTACACTGAGTGTCCTAAAAATGAATTGGTCTTGATTTTTTTACCTCAAATAAGAAAAATGTTACAAAAATATCTATTTTTCAATTTTAAGTTGACCAAATTACTTTTCTGCCCTTTTCTTTTTTGCCAATGAGGCATAAATAAGTATTACCTCAAAGACAAAAGTTATAGTGTAGCTCAAAACTTATACTGAGCACAATAGTACAACATCTTGCCCATGGGGCATAAGTTACTCTTGTTGTTGCCTTTAAGTCAAGTATTTTAGTATATTTGATAAGTTATACTTACACTCAACAACGTAAGATCTAACTTATAAGGTAAAATTATTTTTTTAAACTTATACAAATTGTTTGTTAGATCCATAATTAAAATAATTTTTTTTTATAAATGTCTTTTTCAATAAATAACTCAGAAACAAGAGTTATAACATGTTCAATAAGTTATACTTACATTTAAAGATGCAAGATCTTACCCATCAGACATAAGCAGGTATTGCCTCAAATACAAGAGTTATAGCGTATCTCAGAAATTATCTGAGCACAATAGTGTAACATCTTGCCCACTAGACATAAGTTACTCTTGTTATTGCCTCTAGGTCAAAGATTTTAGTATTTTCAATAAGTTATACTTATATTTAGTAGTGTAAGATCTTGTCTATAAGATAGAAGTTAATTTTCTGAAATAGTTAAGAGATAATTTTATTTCAAAATAAACTTTTAAGAGAATTAAAATATTTTTACAAAACCACCCTTATAAGGGACATTTTATCTACACTATCCCCTTATCAAAGCGGGCCCAAGCCCAAAAGTTATTCGTAAAGGCACACGTGTGAAGTGTATGAGCCAAATTTTAGCTCCCGCCAGTGGAGCCAAAATTAAAAACAGAGAAGACACTCGAAACTTTATTCTTTTTTCTTCTTGTTTTTTGGGTTAATATTTGAAAACTGCATAGGAATTTCAATGGCAGAAAGCGAGAAAGACATGTTATATGGCGATCCTTCTAAAATCTTCATCGGTGTCCGTTTTGTTCTTGCCGGGTTCGATTCCCTCAAGAAAGAACAGGTTTTGCCCTTTAACTTTTAGAGCTCCATTATAGAATTGCTGATGTAATTGTTATCAGGGGTTTCCTTTTTTTTTTTCACAATTGGTGTTTCCCCCCTTGAAGGTCCGGTCCAAGCTTTTGGAGGCTGGGGGAGTTGACGTGAACAAATATGGACCGGATTGTACACACCTCATTGTTGACACAACAGTTTATGTAAGAACCAACTTTTGCACCAAAATTTATAGTCTCATTTCTTCCCCTTTTTGGAAGTTATTGAGTTTGGTTTTTCGTCTAATAGTTATTATCTCAAAAAGTTGTCTTTCATCTCTATTCCAATTTTCGTTAACAAATAAAGTGGATCTATGAGATAATAATACTATTAGTTGAGTTATTTGAGAAATCAACTCGTTGTTCTTGCTTCCATCTCTTACCTGAGTTACTCTCTCCAATTTTATGAATCAACCAACCAACTACACGGGATTCTCTGTGTTGATGTGTTTATATAGCTCTCTTAATCGATTAGCAAACCCCAATTGTTTTTATTACCTTTTTATTAATTTCTGTTATCATTATTGATGGAACTGGGTAATGATTTTTTAATATCTAGGATGATCCCCTGTGTGTTGCTGCCCGGCGAGACGGAAAAATTATAGTTACAGGCATGTGGGTTGAGCACAGTTTTGATGTGGGAATGCCTATCAATCACCTCTCCGTGAGTTCATTCTGAAAGTTCGATTTGGATGTCCTTATGTCACACATTATGGTTATACTTCTGAATTGGAAAATACTTTCATTGGGTTCATACTAAGTTGAATGTCTGGTTGTAGCCTTATAGCTGAATGTTTTAACGATAACGATGAGTTAGCATTTTCATGATAGACTTGACTTGATATTCTAGTTAATCTGTGAGAGTTGTTTGTTCTCTTCTTTCAAATGCCACTTTGATGTACAAGTTGATGTTTAAGTTATGCCCGTGAATCCATCTATAGATAAAGGCTTTTCATTTCACATGATTTTGCTTTTCTACCAGGCTTTATTTATGATCAATCGGAAGTATGTTCAGGTGCCAGCATTGTGCTTGGCAGATCTGTAAAAAGTTTATGCCAAATAAGTAATAACTAACCATATCAATCCATTGTTCTGTGGCTTGCTCCTTAAAGTTCCACATGAATGTCTTAATTGTTTTGTATGAGCTCAAAATTTTCAGCTGGAAGATTGAAGTCACTGCTCCATGATGCTGCAGATTCTCTAAACTCGTGATGCTTAAAATATTTGATAGTTAGCTCCTTTCCTAAACTCAGAATATTCACTATTTCTCGTACAGATTATGTACAGACCTTCAAGGGATTTGAATGGAATCCCAGGTGCTAAATCACTAATTCTATGCTTAACTGGATATCAGCGGCAAGACCGAGATGATATTATGGTTTGTAGATTCCAGCTCTCTTGTTTTCTTAAAGTACCATTTTATGTTTCTTAGAAAGAGACTTACATAGTTGCTTCTCAATTTCATCTCATGCCACCTTGCTATATGATTCCTTCTTCTTCTTCCAGATAATGGTTGGGCTGATGGGTGCAAATTTTTCAAAGCCATTGGTTGCAAACAAAGTCACTCATCTTATTTGCTACAAATTTGAGGGTAAATTTATTTCTCATGTTGCAGCATGCAAATACCTTCTCCCCTTGTTTCTTATCTTTTCTGTGCAGTTTATTCTTCCAGGAGTTGAGAGGGTTTCGAGTTGGCAGAGCCCTTTCTTTAAGAAGCAATTACTTTAAAGTCATTTTAAAACTTGAATACATAACTTAACTATGTTACCTGGATTGCTGATGTGGGTATGTATTGGACGTGGGTAGTTCACAACAAAGTGAAAGATCCCATAACGTAGTATCTAATCTAATGAAATCACATTTGTTTGTGAAATCAGAATGATAAGCAGAAATTCCTGGATAAGTTTCATTCTCTGTTCTTCCTTTTATATGTATGGATTACTGTAGGAAATTTCAGGTTTCAAGACTTAGGTAAGCATTTGCCAATACAGAACTGTGATTTACCTTGAATGATGGTAATTCACTCTTATGAGACTGGTTATGCCTTTTAATTTGCTTTTTCCACCAAATCAGGCGATTGAAGATAGATACTTCAAATTCAGTTTGATTTTTCTTTTTACTGTATCAGTTATTGTTCTATTTACTATACTTTTTTACAATTCCATATGAGCTTCTGTTATTTGATAGGAGAGAAATACGAGCTTGCCAAGAAAATGAAGATAAAGTTAGTGAATCACCTGTGGCTAGAAGATTGGTAAGCCAGAACAGTCTGTAGAACTTACACCCACCCACACCTTTTTGGTCACTTTTCCTCGATAGAAGCTTTTTTACTTTCTGGTTACTCAAGATGCTTCCTTTTAAACTTGTTTTATTCTGCAGTTTAAGGGCCTGGGAAATTCTTCCTGAGGCTACCTATGATAAAAGGTGAGACCTTCCCCTTTATGAATGTGAACTGGTTTGTTTTCTCTACTAGAGGGCATCTTGATTTGTTTTGGTAGTGATATTTTAGTTTATAGTATGTCAATGTTCCCTTGGCGGTCGTTGCACTGGGGGAAGTCCACAAACATACCCTTTATTTTGAAGGACTTGAATATATGAAATTTTTACATTGAGGCATTATGAAATCCTTTTCTAGAATGTCAGTGTTCCTATTTGTGATTAATCTTTTAGATTAATAGATCTATTCACAAATCACATGACACCACTCATCAAGTTGCCTTGTGTAATCAATAGTATGAAGTACACGATTCATTGTGTTTGCTTAAGCTCAATCTAGAGGGACCTCATGGAGAAATCCAAGGCACCTTACTTCAGTTGTCAAATTGTCTTGGAATGATATAGGTATGGAATGCTAATGCTTTCTTGCTTCACTGTTTTATTTCGTAGTGGTGATAGCTTTCTGTGTCAAGGAAAAATGAGTCAACAAACAAAAACATGAGCACTACTCCTAAAAATGAAGTTATACTGGTGGAAAGAGCTTCAAATGAAAATTGAATTAGATACAGCCTATTGATATTCCAACTAATCAGACAAAATCAGAGGTCATGCTAGACATAATTGCTTATGTTTGTGAGCCTCAATTTCGACTACCCAATTAAATTAATACGGAAACTTGTAACATGTTCACACCTGTGCTTTTTTCTTTTTGGACTCCAGTGGGTATGAGTTGGAGATGATGGAAGCCGAAGCCAAGGATTCTGAAGATGAACAAGGCGATATTGCTGCAATGGGCAGAGATAGAGTTTCTTTCACTACTCAACATTCAAAGAGTCCGAATCAATTCCTTTTGAAGGAGGAAATCTCTAGAAACATCTCAGAGATGCACACTTTTACAGGTCTGTCAGATATTGGAAACACTAAGCATCTTGCATTATGTGCTCCAAAGGAATCAAAAGCAAACCTGGTTACAACCTTTGAAGAATCTCACGATAGGCATCTTGAGACCCTTGGCACCACTATGAGTAGAAATGAAGATGTGCCACATATCATGCCACAAGATGAAAATAGTCTGGCTTCAGTTTCTAATAATTCTAAGAAGTCTCCTCAGACTTGTTTATCAAACAGTTATGTTAAAGGTTATTCCCGAGAAAAACCTAGAAAAATTGGCCCCATCATTGCCTCAGAACTAATTGAGAGTGCAGGATGTCCTCTCGCTAATGAGGTGAGCCAACATTGTGATAACTTGAACATCTCATCAGAGAAAGAGCAGGATGGAGCAGAAGTTCCTAATAGTAAAATGCCATGCCTTGAAAAAGGCCAAAGTGGTGTACTCCCTGAGAAAAGGAGGGTGGACATGTTATATAATGGCTCTTCAAAAACTAGTCATAATCCAGAAAGCATTTTAGATGGTGACCTCGGTGTTAAAAGTTATTCCCGAAAAAAATCTAGAAAAATTGGTCTCGCCATGGCCTCGGAAAAAAATATAAGTGCAGGATGTCCTCCCACTAATGTCGTGAGTCAACATTGTGATAACTTGAACATCTCCTCAGAGAAAGAGCAGGATGGAGCTGAAGTTGGTTCTGCAAATATTCCTACAGGTAAAATGTCATGCCTTGAAAAGGGCCAAAGTGGTGTATTACCTGAGAAAAGGAGGGTGGGCATGTTGCATAATTGCTCTCCAACAACTAGTCGAAATCCAGAAAGCACGGTAAAAAGTGACCTGGTGGAAGATCGCAGTGAAGAATTTGGTAAGAATGCAAGTCTTGATCTCTTGCAAAATTGTGATTCTTCTATTTCCACTTCTATAATACATGAAAATCAGCAAGAATGTGAGGAGAATGCATTGCAAGCTGGCAATTGTGTGGTCATGGGGTTAAGAAAGACTGCTTTGAGCAGCAATGTGCACCCCATTAATGTTCACTCATGTGAGACTGAGCATTCTACTGGTGAACATAAGGGCCCAAGGAATGAATTCCAAGCTGTCAAAAATCCATCTCCTGGCAATAAAAGAGAAGATGTTGAGAAGTCTATTCAGTTGGCCAAATTGGAAAATGCTGTAGGAAATACTAGGTCAGTGTCTAAGCCATTAAAGATAGAATCCCTTCCCAAGAAGACACTGGGATCTGGACTAAGTGTCTGTGAAAGGGATGCAAGAAATCAGGGAGGTACTACATTTTATAACAAGACTGTTCCGGCAAATGATTCTGCACCTTCTGTGAGCTGGGGCAGAAAGGACAGAGATCACCAAGAGGTTCTCAGCTTTGCAAAGGTTGAGATTCCACCAGAAGGTAGTGCAGAATCAAGCAAAGAAACTGAGAAAAAGCACTTGGATTCTGGAAAGGAAGATGTTAAAACAGCTGAATCCATAAACGATGATGCTGGAACTCCAGAGAGCAAAGAGTATGATGAGTTGAATGTCTTAACAGGAGAGGTCAGTGGAGTACCACAGTCTCTGGTTAAATCTGCAGAGAAACTTGTGATGAATAAAGATGGGACCAATGTGGAAGATTGTGCAGTGAGGCAAGATGCTGACAACAAGAAATCTGAAGCTCAAAGTACTATCTCTGGCAAGAACACCAGGTCCTCTGCAGGGAATGATGTAGATATGAAAATAACCAAAGGTCCAAAGTATTTGATGAAGAGGAGAAAAACTACTAATTTAGCCGCTAAAAGAGCTGTAATTTCCCGAAAAGTTCCCAAAAGGAAGAACAACGAAAATGATAAAAAGAATGTGGAAACAGAGAATGGAAAAGGTTTACCTGTACCAGTTGAACAGACAGTACTGGCGCTTGATTATGAGTTGAACTCCATGGATTTGGAGAAGGAGAATAGACCTCTTACTGGAGACCAAAGCACGAGTAATAATGAACATGGAGCTGGCAAAAGTTCTCCAGATTTTAATAACAGAAAACCTCTAAAGGCTGATGTTTCAAATCGCTCATTGCAAGTTACTAAAGTAGGAACTGAGCCGAGATGGTTCATCCTTAGTGGGCATCGACTGCTAAGAAAGGAATTTGAGAAGGTCATCAAACGTTTGAAAGGAAATGTATGTACAGATTCTCATCAATGGTCATATCAGGCAACTCATTTCATTGTTCCTGATCCAGTTCGCAGAACTGAAAAATTGTTTGCTGCTGCCGCCTCTGGAAGGTAATGCTTCTAATCATGATTTATAGTAGTGCCAATTTACAGGTAAACTGATCAGTTTATTGATTTTTGCAGGTGGATCCTGAAGTCCGATTATTTAATAGCTAGCAATGAAGCTGGAAAACTCTTGGATGAAGAAAAATATGAATGGCACAAAAAGGGCTTAACAGAAGATTTAACAATCGACTTAGAAGCTCCAAGGAGGTGGCGGCTCCTGAGGGAGAGAACTGGACATGGTGCATTTTATGGAATGAAGATAATCATATATGGAGACTGCATTGTACCACCATTGGTGAGTTATTTTGTACTTGTTCACTAAGTTCCTTATTCCCATACTCCTCTAGAATGTCTCAATATTGCTACTTTTTGTTGAATCAGGATACGTTGAAGCGCTCTGTCAAGGCCGGAGATGGTACTATATTGGCAACTTCACCTCCTTACACTCGCTTCCTTGATTCAAGTGTTGATTTTGCTGTTGTCGATGAGACCATGCCCTGTTATGATATGTGGGTTCAAGAATTCATAAGGTGCGAGATACCTTGTATTTTGGCTGATTACTTGGTGGCTTATGTGTGCAAGCCTGGTTATCCCTGTGATAGTTATGTACAATATAATACTCATACTTGGGTAAAGAGGTCATTGAAAAACCTGGCAGATCGCTTGGAAGAGGTTGTCGTGGATATGGTGCCATCAGATGACAACAGTAAGATGAAATGCTGATATCCGTTGTTGAAAATGGCTTTGATGGATGTGATATTGGCATTTATATTTTATTCCTGCGACCCTCGCCTTGAATATGTACAAAAGTACTAGTTTCGCCATGTCTATAGCAAAGAGTAATTGAAGATAAGAGTATTCCAGCTTGGAGGAAAGTAACAACCCTTTTCTAAGGTGGTACTAGCTGAGCTCCAACTTAAGTTGCTAATTCTGGATGTACAAAGTAGTTGATTTTGCTCAATGATAGTTAGGTATAGTGACCTATGGTTCAGACTTCTAATTAATCCTTGTTCTTTAAATTCGTAGCTTTGCATAAAAATTCAAAATGCTGCTGGATGGTTTCATGTGCTAACCAAGTGTTGGTGCAAAATTCATTTTAATATTAAAAATATTAATTTATAACATAAGTTAGTGGTAGAATGTGACAATAAGTTTCTATGTAACTCCTATAACCTCTAACTCTTTATTTGTCCATTATTCTACCTTATTATTCCTTGTAACTTATGTAACCATTAAGTCATGTTCTATCTCATTATGCCTTGTAACTCATGTAACTTTCAAGGTATAATTCCTCTATCTATTTACCTACATTGCTATCCATATTAATCATATTTAAGACAATGGATGAATGTTTAACTTATAAATAGTGATGTTTCTTCCTTTGTGAAGTGGTGTGGTAGAAAATGAGAAGTGTGGATAAATATTGTAGTGTGTGGTGATGTGTGCAATAGTAAAAGAGAGTTGAGACTAATGAAAAATATTCTAAGTCTTCAGCTATGTTCACTATATAAAAGAGAGTATTTATATGTTGAAGGAAGATGTTTTTTGTATGGAGCTTTGGACTTTTCAATTAATCCGGAGTTGTTTGAGTCATACAATATTGTTGGGTTGTTATATCTTGGAGGGGATAAGTCAAGTGTATTATTGCTGGATTGATGTAGATTATGCTACAGTGAGCTTGAATCTCTTTAAAGAGAGATAGATATTCATACCTTAGCCTGAATAAATTTTTATTCAATTTTGTCATTTTATTTTCAACTGTAATTTATTGTATTTGTCGTATATTACACCAACACCAAGTATACCTCCCCTCTTTTCTCAAGAGCCCTTTTGAGTAAAAAATATGATATAATGTTACCATCAATTTGAATCTTTTACCATGTCTTAAAACCTTGCAATGTGATGTGTGGCGAATGATACACTTTGAATTCAAATAACTGCATCAATGAATTTGTATCTATAACCTATTCATATATTGTTTACTACTTATGATTTTTCTTTTAAAAAATTTAATTTGGGCTCATGGCCTGTGTTATTGCTTAAAAATCAAATAAAGTCCATACATAAAGGATCTAATCAGCCCAAAGCCCAGTGCGAGTACAAAAAGCAGATCCCTATAATATAGAGTTTACTAAAGGTGTCTCGACATCTTCTCAGCATCCTTTCTTGTTCCAGAAGATGCTTGAGAGTGTAGCTCTCAACAACGACAATCTCCTCCTCTTGCTTTGGATGATTAACATTCTTCATTGTTGTTTTCCTCATGTTGATATACATCATATCTCTCAAAGCCTCTCTTGATTTCTCTTCTCTTCGTTCTCTTTCTAAATCCTTCCTTTTTAGTTGCTTCGTCAGGAGTAGGAAACTGGGCTCTGAATGTGCTCGTTGTAGGGTGAGAAAATCGCATCCCAGTTTGGTGCATCATTGTAAGTTCTTTTTATTTCATTGCCATGTCCTGGTTCTGAACCTTCCTATCCCAGTTTGAAATGTAGACTATCCTTTCCTTGTGCCAGTTAATGAGAAGTGGAGATGATGAAACTCCTAGTAGACTCCCAGCTGAATGCATGCTTCCCATTTTTTCTCTTCTACTAATTTGCTCAAGTTGCTGTCACGCCCTGAGAGGGTACCCTTGACATGGTCGACACTTAGAAATCATTGTTGATTCCCAAGTGAAATGCTTGATCTCATCACATTCATTCAATCATAGTTAAACATATCAACGGAAGACTAAAGATGAAAAGGTGAACAATCTCAATATATAGAGGCCATAGGCCAACAATCAAACTCGAAATTTTCTGACATAAAAATAGTTTTAAAAAAAATCAGTCAAGAGATAAGGGTCTCAATATCAACTCATCACTGTCTAGTCTATAAAGCCTCTAACTCTACTATCTAGATGGTGTCAATGACAAGTTCATGGCTACCTCAAATCAAATAAAAAGAAAATCTAAACTCTAGTAGCTAGATGATAGTATAGTAATATGGAAACCCTCTGAAAGTAAGGAGGTCTCACCAATCAGTTGAAATGCGAATAGATCCTCAATGGTGCGTCTGTTGATGATATCTAATACTTGTCTCTGCATCATAAAATGATGCAGTTACGTGAAATGTACAAGTATGTAAAATGGTTGAATGAAACACATATAGGTAGAACAATAATCAATGCAGAAATACTAAATTAGAATGTCAAATGTCCATCTAAAGCAAGAATAAAGAGTAGACAATGACCCATCATAGACAATCCAAACATTCCAGTCAATCCAATCCAATTAGAGTACTATCAATATAGAACTTTTATCAGAGTTTCTCTTATCCAAAAATAATCACTTATGATCCAATGATTGTACAACAATCCCATTGATGTTGCCATAATCGTTCAATACCTTATCAAGTTAAGAACAACTCGAATCCATAATGTATTTGACAATCGAGTCCTCTATTCATTCAGGGTTCTATCAAAAGGAAATATCCGACTTGATAATTCAATCTTCTCCTACGTTTGGCGATGTGGTTAATGAGTTCGAGTTGGACTTACTCTTATTCGATTCGATGCTGGATACTCCTCCAAGACTCAACGTACATAAACAATCAATCTCAATCACATCTTTAAACAATTCGACCAATCAATCCCATCGACCTTTCAAGAATAAATTAGACAATCATGTAGGAGGACTTTCAATTTAGAGCAATCTTTAGAGTTCAATTATGCAGACTCACAGGACCATCAAGTTCTATCAACCTATCATCATGCTCACATCACAATCACAGTCAACATTCTCAAATCAAGGCTCTAGACTCAATCCCTAGGTTCTTTCATGCAATTCTTATACAAAAAATATCTAGAGTTTATGAGACAGTTTGTATAAAAATATTCATTTAGTAAAACAAGTTCATGATGATCATCAAGCATGTAAAGATACATAAAATATATAGTTTACAAGAAAACCTTTAAAGAAAACATACATAGAAACTCAACACTTTCATAATCTCTCTACTACCATCAATAGGGGCACATGGAAGAACAATTCCATATTTTAGTTTAACCTTACATACTTGAAAATTTTGAGTCTTGGAACAACTTGGAAGAACTCCCTTGAAACCTTGCTCTAAGTTGGAGAAGGTATTTTTGCGTAATAAGACTGGATAGATATGTTTTAGGACTTAAATAGATATAAAATCATCAAGTTTAAGCTTTAAAAGGGTGGAAAAAGACCAAAATAACCCTTCTTAAACCATTTTCAAAATTATCCACGGGCCAACCTACGACTTGTAAAAATTTCCACGGCCTGTAGGAACCAATCCGTAAACTTTTAGGTAAATTTTGAGGTTTCTAGATCCATTCTACGAGGCCAATCTACAGCCCATAGAAACACTTACGACCCGTAGTTGGATCCGTCAAGTTAGGGGCTCAAAAATGGACTTTCAAAAGTTTTTGCACGAGTTAACAGTACGGGTCGTAACTCAAACCACGACCCGTAAGTTAGGTGGTAGGTCAACTCTACTATGACAATCTGTAGTAAAATGGTCAGAACTTTTTACTCCAAACTCTAGATGAGGTGAAATTGGAGGCGTTGGAAATATAATTCAAAGACATTTAATTTGGTAGGTCATAGGCTATCTAATTGTTTGTGTTCTAAAATTTACGGTCATTTTAAGTTGACCCTTATATAATTTAACACGAAAAAACTCAATCGATAAGAAGGTTTGAACTCAACTAAGTATTAGAGGTCTCTTATGACCCTAATCCACTTCTAATATGCTTTACACATGTGGGAATAAGCCTTGAAATATAGGTACATGCAAGACATCACTAGGTTCAAACTTATATACTTATGACAAAAAAAATTGGATTCTTTGAATAGAGTTGTTGGGTATTATAATATCTCTCCCTTGGAATCATTCATCCTCAAATAATGAGTGAAACAAGGGTAAATTCAAGGCACGAATTACAATCTAGACTCCATCAGATTAATGAATCACAATCGACCAATCACCATCATACCTATTAACCAATTTGGATAGTCACAAATCAAACTCAGAATAGACAAAGTTCAGATCAAGAGTAGAGATATTACCTTAAAAATTCTCACCATCAGGCATAATGGAACATCAAAACTCAATTATTTTGAATCATTTAAACATCTCGACAATCAATTATTAGAACTCAAGAAGGAAGCCATCAACTCCAATTCGAGAATAGGACCATCACGATATATAAGACTCTATGGATAACTCTCAAGCTTAGCACCTTATATCAACTATGCCCCTTTTCATGGCACTACAGTCCATCAATTGAAGCTTATGACCCCTATTCAAATCCACGCCTAACCACATTCCCTTATTCCGCTCAAGCCTAATTCCAAACCCCAAAGCGCTATTCCTAAGATAACTATATTTACACAAAGCAAATCCTCAAAACTTAAAGCTCTATACCTCCATAGGAACTTTCATTAAAAAATCACTAGTCCTCTCCATTATATCACTACTCTTACTCAATACCTTTACTAGGATGTCATCAATAGCCTATCACCATTACTCGTATAATAACAATCAAGCATTCAAGCCTATCACACTAACCACTTCGACCATATCTATGAATTGTCAAACCTACTTAACACCTCTACATCCATCATCGCATGAGCTCCTACCTAAAGATACTTTAACCTACTCTTACCTATCTGTTTCGCATCATAAGGTCTCGTCTCTCCCATCTTCCCTACCTCTATCCCTATGTGGAACAAGTACAACACCACTATCACAGTAAGGGTACATTCACTCCTCTCCGTCTACTTTCACTTCTCAGTCTACTACTATCAACATCACTATCCGGACCAGAAGGAACTCATTATCTCCCCCTTGGCGAAAGCTAACTTTATTATCTTTCCATTCAATGGTAAGTACAGTTCTACATTCGAGGTTTTAAGTTCTGCCATCAACAATATCATAACAAACCTAAGGTCAGTTTATACCTAGGTCATCAGAATCAATCATATTCAACTCAAATTCACTATCCTGACACTCAGGGCAAATCATAACTTAGAGCTTTATGCAACTTGCACTAATTTGAATACATATCTTAAGACTCTTCTTACCTAATGATTTATTCTTGATTCACTATTTTCATCTAAAAGTCATATATATGCACACTCGTAGCATCTCTCTTGTTGCAAGTTGACATCTTAATTTCTGGCACACGCTATGCCAAACCTGTTAATGAAAATCCCCAACTAGCACTATCACCCTCATAATGTCTATCTCCTTTCAGAATCATAAGCCTAGTTAAGATCTATCACCTTGAAAGCACTTCGTACCCTTTATTAAAAACCGACAGAATTATCCACGAAACCCCATCTACAGGCTATGGTTTAACCTACAGACCGTGACTTGGCTCGTAAAAATATGTGCCACAAATTTTGAGCTACTGGAATTGCAACTTCTAATCCACGAACATGCAGGATGACTCGTCGATTCTTATATGGACCGTAAGTCCCCTCGTAGAAGTGTTCTAGACTTAGAAAATTTTTGGGTCCTTCAGGGCTCCTTTCTACGAACCCTTTGACGTGTCATGGTTTTTTATACAGCCTGCCCTGGTATCTCATAAGTCAATTTCCAAAATCCTCCAACTTTTCACTTCACTGGTTCCAATCCACGAAGCTTACCTACGACCCGTAGTCTCACCTATGGTCCGTAGACTAGCTCGTAGGATTCAACTAGTACCAAAATCTTTAACTTTCAATCTTCCTAGTCTATCAACATACAGGGTGTTAACACATTAACATAAACCTCTTTCTAGTTTGAGCACACTCTATCTCATCCTAACAATAACTCTTTCTCTACACCTCATCAGGAAAATCAAATGGTATTTACTACCTTTTTATCAAAACTTATTGGAATTGACTCATCACCACATTACTTACCTAATGGTTACATAACTCTAGTTACAGGCCTCATTCAACCACTACTCTTACTATCTGGTTTCTTCCTTTCCATCGTCGTCTCTCTAACTCTACGATGATAATTCTACTTATAGTTTACAAGACCTCAAATCACGCTCTTGGGTGCTAACGTCACACTTCTTAAATACATAAGTTTCCCTCTCATAGATGACATTGAAAGCAAGTTTCGGGTAAAAGAGCTTGAGGTGCATCTTGATTAGCTCAAATAAGTCAATTATGGTACCTCTGTGATAAAATAACACAAAACAATCTCTGTACACCCTCTCATCTAGAATAGTATCACCAATAGCAGTAGATACACTAAAAGGTTCAAGAAGACACTCGGGAGTTCTATCTGTTAAATTGTGACAAGATTCAAGTGAAGATTTGATAGGAAGATTTTTTTCTTCATTGGTATTAAAAGTCAAAGG
>JBCEWC010012603.1:0-15726 GCA_038996855.1 Solanum aculeatissimum | reverse complement strand
TAAATAATCGTAATTACTGAACAAATCTAAAATTTTCAATTTAAATTTACGACAAGGATATTTTATAAAAGAGAGAGGATTTATTTTTAAAATAATCTAACGGGTCATTACATATAACAATATTTATCACGTAATTATTCAGATGGCTCCTTACGAAGCTTTGTATGGGAGGAGATGTAGATTACCAATTAGGTGGCTTAAAGTTGGTGAAGTCGAGTTAGTTGGTCTAGACTTGGTTTATCAATCTAGGGAGAAGGTAAAGGTTATTAAGGAGAGGTTGAAGACTGCAAAGAGCCGCCAGAAGTCTTACACTAATGTGAGGAGAGACTTAAAGTTTGAGGTGGATGATTGGGTATACTTGAAAATGTCACCCATGAAGGGTGTCATGAGTTTGGCAAAAGGGGGAAACTAAGTCTTCATTATATTAGTCCTTACAAGATTGTGAAGAGGATTGGGAATGTTCCTTATGAGTTTGAGTAAACTTCTGAGTTAGACGTGATTCATCCGGTCTTTCACATCTCGATGTTAAAGAAATGGTTAATAGATCCTTCATTGGTAGTTCCCATTGATAGTATTGGAGTGAAAAATATCTTGTCCTATAAGGTGATCCAAGTCCAGATTCTTGATTATCAAATTCATAAATTAAGGACAAAAGAGATAGCCTCGATCAAAGTCTTATAAAGGAATCAATTTGTTGAGGAAGCCACATGAGAAGATGAAGAGGATATGAAAGCTAGGTACCCGCATCTATTCGTACCTAATGATAAGAATGTTAAAGGTAATGTCCTTCCCCTTTATTCAAACTGGTTTGTCTATCCTTGAATTGATTGTCGATTTTCCAGAGAGTTTAATTTGATTGATTGATTGTTGAAATGAATCTTGAATGTTATTCATGCCTAGAGTCCATTACTCCTCATTCGAGGACGAATGATCCCAAAAGGCAGTACTAAGTTTTACCTTTGAACTCGACCTTTTTTAAAACACTTCAAGAATTGAGCAGTGAATTGAGTTTCTCTATCTGATATGATAGACAAAGAAACTCCATACAATCTGACAATCTCTCAGATAAACAATTGAGCATAGTCCTTTGCCGTGTTAGTAGTCTTTACCACCAAGAAGTGAGCTAATTTAGTCATTCTATCAATAATCACACATATCGAATCATGTTGTCTAGGAGACCTAGGTAAGCCCGTGATGAAATTCATATTGATTATCTCCCACTTCCACTTTGAATTTCAAAACTCTGAGCTACTCCGCATGATCTTTGCTACTCAACTTTTACTTGTTGGCAGTTTGGGAACTTAGAAATGAAGTCTGCAATGTCTCTCTTCATGATACTTCACCAATAAACCTCTCCCAAGTCGTGATATATCTTAGTTTACTCTGGATGGATAGAATATCTAGTGTTATGGGCTTCTATCATAATCCTTTCTCGAATACCATCAACATTTAGAACACACAATCTACTGTGGTATCTCAATACCCCAATTCCCTCTTTGACGAATGTCATTTCTTTCTTCTTATGTACATCTTCCTTCAATTGGAGTAAAATAGGATCTTTATCTTTCTTCTCCTTTACCTCAACCACAAGATATGACATATACCCATTATGCACAAGTATTCCACCTTCACCAGATTTATCTAGTTGAACTCCCAATCGTGCTAGCCTGTGCATTTCTTTGGCCAACTCTTTCTTCTCTCCTTCTACATGAGTTGTGCTTCCCAAACACAACCTACTAAGAGAATCAACAACTATATTAGCATTACCTTGATGGTAGAGGATACTAGTGTCATAATTCTTTAGCAATTCAAGTCATCTTTTTTGCCTCAAGTTAAGTACTTTCTGGGTGAAGATATATTCCAGGCTCTTATGGTTTGTGAATACATAAATATGTGCTCGATATAAGTAGTGGCACCAAATTTTGAGTGCAAACCATCACAAAAAATTCTAAGTCGTGCGTTGGATACTTTTTCTCAAGGTTTTTAAGTCGTCTGTAAGCATAAACTATGACCTTACCTCTTTGCATCAGAACACATCCCAATCCCACTCTAAAAGCATCGCAATAGATAACAAAATCACCAGTCCCCTCAAGTAGAGTCAACATTGCACAGTCGTTAATCTGGTTTTCAACTCTTGAAAACTCTTCTCACACTCATCAGACCACTGGAACTTAGCTTTCTTCTGAGTTAGCTTAGTTAATGGCTAAGTGATTATTGTTGGATAAGAGAGTCTTCTATCTTTGTCTTGATAGTACTCTGATTGTATTGGCCCAGATTGGATTTGATTATATATGATTGGTCATTGTCTAACTATATCATTACTTTGGACTTTTGACATCCTAATTCTGTTCCTTACCCACTTGATTTGAGTTAACTGAGCTAATGTTCTTCTACCATTATCTATTTATTCTGCCATTTTATATACTCGTACATTTCATATACTGACGCCCATTTGGGCCTTCATCGTTTAGTGATACAGATACTAGTACTAGAGATCGTAAACAAGTGCACTGTTGGAGATCTATTGCAATCAGCTGATTTGGTGAGTCCTCCCCTGCTTCTATAGGATACACATTTACACTTTCATCTAGTAGTTGAGTTTAGTACTTTATTTCCTTGTGATTGAGGTATCCATGACCTGTCATGGTACCATCTATACAGTTTAGATAGAGGCTTCATAGACTAGGTTATCTAGATGTGATTGGAGATTATTAATTGAGCTAGATTCTTTCACACTAGTTGTTATACTCGGTAAAATTACTAAAATACCCCTAGATAAGAAAATGCATGATCCTAAACTCTTTTGGCAAATCAGAGGTCCGAAATGCGACCAACACAAAAACTTATGCGAGAAAATGGTCTTGGTTGATTTTTAGAGCAACCGGATCAAAAGATATTTTTTTTGAATAAAAAATATATTTTCAGAAAAGTGTGTGATATGTCCGCATCGTAGACTTATTACATATTTGCACTTAATTGTGGTTCTAATATTTTCTACGGGATTGAAAAATTGATCAGAGAATTTTTAGAAGAAAATGTGCAGGTGCACGATATGTCTGTATCACGGACCTGGTCCACCCAGTTGTATCAGTGACGTTTAAAATTTTAAATCCTTTGAGGGGCGTTCTGGACTATTCCTCACCGTTCTTAAACTTAACATGCGACCAATATAGGTCAATTTTGACTTAAAACGGTTCTAAAACCCATTCTTCAACCCCCTATTATGCTAAATACAAAGTTAGGGCTGACGAAAGAAGAAGGACAGCGAGGGTTTCGAGTTTAAAATGTAAGGATCGACAGAGGATTGTTTGTTCTTCCAAATTCCAGATATGTATGGCTAATTAAAATGTTGGATTGTGTTTATCCACGCGCCCCTTTGTCTACTTGTGTCAAGTTTGCAAGTCATAACTGTAATAAAAATTCCTGTGATGTTAAGTTATAAGTTTCTTGCACTTATTTTGAGACCTCATGAATGTACTTGAATAAGTTGATGAGTTGCATTGTTGTTATCATGAAATTGGAATACTAATTATATGTTTGTTACCCTATCCCTAAATTGTATTATCTTCCAGTATGTTGATTACATTGAGATCATGAGTCTAATTTTCTGAGTATAAAAAAGTTGAGCATAATGAATACATGTTCTGCTTTACATATGCATGTGATGAAAATTTAATATGTCTTATGTGTTGAGCATGAATTATAATATATTAACTGACCTATGAGTGAGTATCTTGCATAGTGTGAGTTGGAGTACTGAGTTCCAGTGCATGAATGATAATGTTGAGTTACTGAGTCCTTGAGGAATTAAGTTAAGTTGTTTGAGGAGATGAGCTTGAGTTGAATCTCATGAGCCCATTTTAGTCTTTGAAGGAGTATTAAGCACTGATTTGGGTCAGAGGATATACCCCAGAACTACGTCACCAAATAGTGATGTAGTTAACTCTGGCGGCTCATATCCCAGTAGATGAACAATCTCTTTGGATCCGAGAGAGAGGGAGAAGGAGAGGTTAATGTCCTTTACCTTGGTAAATTTGGGAAGGGCATGGCAACGACGTCTGTTTTGTTGTACATCACCAATTTTGGTGGGGTAGAGAGTTATGTCGATTAGAGAAACTTCCAAGAAACACTTGATTGAGCATACCATGACTTTTAAATTGAGTTGCATAAAATTGAGGCTATTTTAAAACATGATTTCAAAACCTTAAATTTGCATATTCGTTGAGTCGAGTATGAGTTGAATGAGTTGAGCTCTTAGTCAAGTTTACTGAGTTGACATGAGCCCTATGTGTTTATTTTAGCCATTCTTACATACCAATATATTCCATGTATTGATGCACATTTGGGCCTACATCGTTAATGATGTAGATACAGGTGATAGAGGACTTCAGCAGGCACATTGTTGAGGTTCAGTTCCCTTGCATCCAGAGTTGGTGAGCCATCTTTACTATTTGAAGGAGCCTTTTTTCATATTTTATAGTTACTACTAGTTCCTTTGAGTTAGCTAACCATGGCCTGTCATGGTACCATCTAGATGTTAGAGGTAGAGGCTTCATAGATATTAAGTAGAGGATTTGGTTTTTTGGAGATTATTTTATAAGAGCTTTATCGCTTTATTATTTTTTTTTCATTTGAGTATTCTTTCTCTATTGAGTTAGATGTGATGATGAGGCCAGATGGTTCTCTTGGGGAATCAGAAATGGTTCTTCAAGTGTCGGTCACGCCGAGGGTACCCGCCTGGGGCATGAAAAACATAGTATCAGAGAATAGAGTTCATAAGTCCTAGGGGGTCTATGAAGTCATGTCTAGTAGAGTCTTGTTTATGGGTGTATTGTGCACCAAACTTTATAAGCAGAAGGTTGTGGGACATTAGGAAGGATTGCACTTCTTTTGTATTATGAGTTTGTGCGATAGAGTCTAATACTATAAAAGCTCTTTTCTAATTCATGAGTTATGCGTTTGCAAATTATGCCTCCTAAGAGTGCCGCCACCCAAAGAGAAGCCTCAGCTAGCAATATTGAGAATCCCCCATCAAAAGTGCCTACCCAGATGGAGACAAGAGGTTGAGATTGACCTGCTAGGACCGCTGGGGTTCTATAGGCGCCTACTGCTGAGTCAGCCCCCACTACAGAGGCCGAATTCAGGGGAGCCATTACTATGCTTACTCAACTAGTGGCCTCCAAGAGAGGTGACCGAGGTTCATAGGCTTCTGGATCTAGCTCCAAGGAGCCATCGGCCTCTACCAAACTTAAGGACTTTCTGAGGATGAACCCGCTAGTATTCACGGGGTCTAAGGTTGAAAAGGACCCCATAACTTCATTGATGAGATGTGGAAGGTGTTAAAGGCTATGCACATGATCAAGATTGAAAGAGTTGAATTTGCTTCTTATCAGTATAAAGATATGGCGAATATGTGGTATAACCAGTGGGAAAAGGGTCAAGGTGAGGATGTTGAGCCTGTCGAGTGGAGTGAGTTTGAGGATGCCTTTCTTGACCACTTCTTTCCCCAGGAGTTGAGGGAGGAGAATAATGAGGAGCTTATGAATCTGAAGCAAGAGGGGTTGATTGTCAAGGAGTACAGCCTCAAGTTCATCCAGTTATCCAGGTATGCTCCAGAGATGGTTCAAGACATGAGGGCAAGGATGAGGAAGTTTATATCTGGCTTGGGAAAGCCTGTGAAGAAGGATTGCAAGGTAATTCTACTGATCTCAAGCATGGACATCTCTAGACTCATGGTGTATGCTCAACAACTTGAAGAGGACAAGAAGATGGATAGAGAGGAGCATTAGAATAAGAAGGTTAAATTAGCAAGGCCTAAGCCTAGCCAAACTAATACAAACAAGAGAGATAAGTCATACTTGCAAACGAGGCCTCTAGGTTATGCACCATCATCAACAAGTGGATAGAATCAAAATAACAGGTATGATCAAAGGTACCAAGGTCACTCGAACTTTAGAGCACAGGGTTTAAAGGCCAATGTGACCCTTGGCTCGAGAGGGAAGCCACCTTATGAAAAGTGTGGCAGAATGCATTTGGGAGAGTGCAAAGAGGGAGGAAATGATTGCTATAGATGTGGCCAGACAGGTCATTTCTAGAGAGAGTATCCATTATGGAACGATAAGGCCCAACCTTCAACTGCAGTACCACCAGCCAGAGGTAACCAGAGAGGTGCTGCACCAGGGATAGGTGGTGGAACAAATCGTCTATATGTGATGGGGAACCAACAAGACCAAGAGGTTGCACCAAATATTATAACTGGTATGCTTCGAGTCTTTACCTTTGATTGTTATGTTTTGCTTGATCCGAGTGCAATTATGTCCATTGTGATGCCATATGTGGCTAGTAAATTTGAGATTTCTCCTTAGTGTTTACTTGATCCTTTCCCTATTTCTACTCCTATCGGTGAGTTTATTTTAGCTGAGAGAGTTTATGTAGTGTCCATGTACCATAGGGATGCTCTTGTTGATTTGATTGAGTTAGAGATGGTTGGCTTTGATATAATTCTTAGCATAGACTGGCATTACGCCTACTATACCTCTATTGACTGTAGAACCTGGACTGTCAAATTTCAATTTTTGAATGAGCCCATTATAGAGTAGAAGGGAGATTCTATTGAACCTAAGGGTAAATTTATTCCCTACCTTAAGGTCAGGAAATTAATCTCTAGAGGATGTATTTATCACCTCGTGCGAGTTAAGTCTGATGATGTTGAGCCTCCTACTCTTGAGTCCATCTCAATTGTGAGTGAGTTTCCTGAAGTGTTTCTTGAGGATCTGCTTGGAGTCCCTTCTAATAGGCAGATTGACTTTAGAATTGATGTTTTTCCTAATACCCAACCCATCTTTATTCCATCGTATAAAATGGTCCCTGCTGAGTAGAAAGAGATGAAAGAACAATTGAAGAATTTTTTAGAGAAAGACTTTATTAGGCCGAGTGTCTCTCCATGGGGTGCTCCGGTCCTATTCGAGAGAAAGAAAGATGGTTCCATCAAGATGTGCATTGACTATCACCAATTGAATAAGGTAATAGTCAAGAACAAGTATCCACTCCTAAGGATCGATGACATGTTTGATAAATTTCAGGGTGCCACTATTTTCTACAAGATAGTCCTGAGATTCGGCTATCACTAGTTGAAAGTGAGAGAATATGGCATTCTGAAGATGACTTTTCGAACCCAATATGGTCATTTTGAGTTCTTGGTGATGTCCTTTGGGTTGACAAATGCACTTGCAACCTTTATGGACTTGATGCACAGAGTATTCAGGCAGTACCTAGATATGTTCATGATCGCATTTATTGAAGATATTCTGGTGTATTCTCGAGATGAGGAGGAGCATGTTAATCACCTTAGAATTGCTTTGTAGATGCTAAAGGATAATGAGTTGTATGCAAAATTTTCAAAATGTGTGTTTTGGCTCAAATTTGTGGCATTCCTAGGTTATGTAATTTTGGACAAAGGTATACAAGTAGACACTCAAAAGATTGAGGCGGTTAAGAATTGATCGAGTCTGACCTCTCCAATTGACATAAGAAGTTTCTTGGGGTTGGCAGGCTACTACCACAGGTTTGTTGATGGATTGTTTTTCATATCCATACCGTTGACAAGGTTGACCCAAAAGAAGGTCAAGTTTCAATTGTTTGATGAATGTGAGAGGAGTTTTCGAGAGTTCAAAAATGATGTTGTCCACTGCCCAGTGTTGACCTTGCCTGAAAGAACAGGTGGATTTATTATATATTATGATACATCGAGAGTGGGATTGGGATGCATATTGATGTAGAAGGGTAAGGTTGTTGGTTATGCTTCCAGGAAACTCAAGGTGCATGAGAAAAACTATCCCACCCATGACATATAATTAACAGCAGTGGTGTTTTCTCTTACGCTATGGCGCCACTACCTATATAGAGCACATATTGATGTCTTCACATATCATAAAAGCCTGCATTATGTTTTTTACCGAGAAAAAACTTAATTTGAGACAGAAGAGATATATTCAATTACTCAAGGATTATGATATGAGCATCCTCTACCATGCAAGTAAATCTAACGTAGTTGCTGATACTCTTAGAAAGTTATCCATTAGGAATACCTTTCATGTCGAGGAGGAAAGGAAGGAACTAGCTAGAGAGGTTCACAGACAGGCATGATTAGGAGTTTAACTAGATAAATCGGATGAAGGTGGAGTACTTATGCATAATGGGTCTGCATCATCTCTATTAGTGGAGGTGATAGAGAAGAATTACCAAGATCCCATCTTACTACAATTGAAGGCAGATGTTCATAAGCAGAAGGTAATGGATTTCGTCAAAGGAGGAGATAGAGTGTTGAGATACCAAAATAGATTGTGTATTTCTAATATTGACGGTATTCGAGAAAGAATCATGGTAGAAGCCTAAAACTCTAGATATTCTATCCACCTAAGTTTAACAAAGATGTACCATGACTTGAGAGAAGTCTATTGGTGGAGTGGAATGAAGAGAGACATTGTCGAATTTGTTTCTAAGTGCTCGAATTGCCAACAAGTTAAGGTTGAGCATCAAAGGCCATGTTGAGTAGCTCAAAACTTTGAGATTCCAGAATGAAAATGAAAGATGATCAATATAGACGTCATCACAGGCTTTCCGAGGTCCTGCAGACAACATAATTCAATTTGGGTAATAGTTGACAGGATGACAAAATCTGCACACTTTTGGGCGGTTAAGACGATTGAAACTGTAGAGGATTATGCCCGACTATACATAAAGGATATTGTTAGATTGCATGGAGTTACCTTGTCTTTCATCTCAGATAGAGGAGCTCAGTTCACTGCTCAATTTTGGAGATCCTTCTAGAATGGCTTAGGTTCGAAGGTGAACCATAGCACTGTTTTCCACTCACAGATTGATGGACATGCAAAGGGTAAAATTCAAACTTTGGACGATATGTTGAGATCCTGTGTCATCGACTTCAAGGGTAACTAGGATGAACATTTTCCTCTGATTGAGTTCTCCTACAATAACAGTTTTCATTCAAGTATTCAGATGGCCCCTTATGAGGCACTCTTTGGGAGAAGATGTAGATTGCCAATTGGTTAGTTTGAGGTGGGTGAGGCAGAAATGATTGAGACAAACTTGGTTCATCAAGCTATGGAGAAGGTGAAAATCATATGAGAGATATTGAGAATGCACAAAGTCGACAGAAGTCCTACACAGATGTTAGGAGAAGAGACTCAGAGTTTGAGGTTAATGATTGGGTATACTTGAAAGTATTACCTATAAAGGGTGTGATGCACTTCAGAAAGAAAAGAAAGTTGATTCTGAGGTACATTGGTCCTTATAATATTTTTAGGAAAATGGGCAATGTAGCTTATGAATTAGAGCTACCACTAGAGCTAGAGGCCATCCACCCAATCTTTCATATTTATATGGTTAAGAAATTTTTGGGAAACCCGTAGTTGGTAGTGCCTGTCAAAAGTATTAGAGTGAAGGACAGCTTGAGCTATAAAGAGGTTCCCATTCAAATCCTTGATTGTCAGGTTCACAAGTTAAGAACCAAGGAGATTGCATTTGTCAAGGTGTTGTGGAGAAATCAATTTATAGAGAAAGCTACTTAGGAAGTTGAGGAGGATCTGAAGGCTAGGTACCCACACTTATTTCTATCAATGGATGATGAGAGAGTTGATGGTAAGTGATTCATTCCTAATTTCTTGAGTTCCCTCCTATTCTGAGTTTGAAATGACGATAGTGCTCTAGAGTCCAGTTGATGAGTTGTTGAGTTCATTGATTGCTTAATTGATTACTTACTTGATTGGTGGGTTGCATGAGTGAATTGTGAGTTGTTTGATTGTTAGAGTCTAAGATAGAAATTTGTGCCGAGTCTAGGCTTCTAAATCGCTCTTTATTCGAGGACAAATGATTTCAAGGGGAAGATAATATTACACTCGGTAAAATTACTAAAATACTCCTAGATGAGAAAATGTATGACCCCAAACTCTTTTGGCAAATCCAAGGTTGGAAATGCGATCAACATGAAAATTGTGTGGAAAAATGGTCTTGGTTGATTTTTAGAGAAACCGAATCAAAAGATAATTTTTTGAATAAAAAATATATTCAAGAAAAGTATGTGACATGTCCGCGTCGCAGACTTGTCGCGTATTTTCACTTAATTGGGATTCTAATATTTTCTATGGAATTGAAAAATTGATTGAAAGGATTTTGGAAGAAAATGTACAGGTTCGCGATAGGTCTGCATCGTACACCTGGTCCACCCAACTGTATCAGCGAAGTTTAAAATATTAAATACTTTGAGAGGAATTCTGGACTTTTTTCCAACCCTCTTAAACTCAAAATAAAACTAATATAGGTCGATTTTGACTTAAAAAGAGTTCTAAAACCCATTCTTGAACCCCTATTACGCTAAAAACAAAGCTAGGGCTGAGGAAAGAAAAAGGACAATAAGGATTTCGAGTTCAAAATATGAGGATCGACAGAGGATTGTTTGTTCTTCCAAATTCCAATTATGTAAGGCTTCTTAAAGTGTTGTATTAAGTTCATCCACGCGTCTATTCGTCTACTTGAGTCAAGTTTGCGAGTAATAACTAAACAATATAAAATCCGGTGATTTTAAGTCATAAGTTTCTTGCACTTGTTTTGAGTCCTCATGAATGTACTTGAATAAGTTGATGAGTTGCATTGTTGTTATCCTTAAATTGGAATACTAATTGTATGTTTGTTAGCCTAGCCTTATGTTGTATTATCTTCCTGTATGCTGAGTGCAGTGAGATCATGAGTCTGATTTTCTGACTTGAGTAAGTTAAACATGATGAGTACATATTTTGCTTTACATATGCATGTGATGAGAATCTAATATGTCTTACATGTTGAGCATGATTTATAATATATTAACTGACCGTATGAGTGAGAGTCTTACATGGTATAAGTTAGAATCCTTAGTTGCATTGCATGAATGATAATCTTGAGTTACTAAGTTCTTGAGGGATTATTTAAGTTGTTTGAGGTGAGTCAAAGAGATGAGCTTGAGTTTATTTTCATGAGCACATTTTAGTCTTGGAAGGAGTATTGAGCATGAAATTGGGTGAGAGAAAACACCCGAGAACTACGTTGCTAGCGTAGGATAGTCATGTAGTTAACTCTGGCAGCTCATGTCCCAATAGATGGACATTCTCTTGGATCCGAGAGAGAGGGAGAGGGAGAGGTTGATTTTCTTTACCTTGGCAAGTTTAGGATGGGCGTGACAACGACGTCTGTTTCATTGTATATCATTAATTTTTGTGGGGCAGAGAGTTATGTCGGTTAGAGAAATTTCCAAGCAACACTTGATTGAGAATATCATGACATTTAAACTAAGTTGCATAAAACATTGAGTCTAATTTAAATCATGATTTTAAAACCTTAAACTTGCATATTCATTGAGTCGAGTCTTAAGTTGAGTTCTGAGTCGAATTTACTAAATTGATTTGAGCCCTATGTGTTTATTTTAGCCAATCTTACATACCAATACATTTCATGTACTAATGCCTATTATGGCCTGCATCATTAATGATGCAAATACAGGTGATAGAGGACTTCAGCAGGCATACCGTTGAGGTTTAGTTCCCTTGCATCTAGAGTTAGTGGGCCATCTTTACTATTTAGAGGAGCCTTTCTTTGAATCTTTTATTAGTTATTACTATTTCTTTTAAGCTGGGTAACCATGGCCTGTCATGGTACCATCTAGATGTTAGAGGTAGAGGCTTTATAGATCTTGAGTAGAGGATTGTTGAGTATTTTATTTTCAGACTTGATCTTTTGGAGATTATTTTATAAGATCTTTATCGCTTCTTTATTTCTTTCATTCAAGTATTCTTCCATTGTTGAGTTAGATGTGAAAATGAGGCTAAGTGGTTCTCTTGGAGAATCAGAAATGGTACTTCAAGTGTCCGCCACGCCGAGGGTGCCAGCCCAGGGCGTGACACTAGTTTTATTTAATTTATTTGATTACTTCTAAGTAAGATATTCCACCATGTTGTGTTTCTTAAGTCTTCGCTGATATGTTAGATTGTGACTGAATGAATGTAATAAGGTCAAGTGGTTCGCTTGGGGACAAGCAATAGTCTCTGAGTGTCGGCCACGTCTAGGGTACCCTTCCGGAGAGTGACAGACACTTGTTATCATATTCACTTGATTACCTTTTTATAAAATAAAGTGGGAGTTCATGGTACTAAGTAGGTAAAGGACCTAAGTCTCAAATAATAAAATAGATACTTCAGGTATATTCTTAGAAAATTCTATAAACTATATAGAAATGTTAGCCCACACTCAAAATAGTATTTTCTAGTGGAGCATTTTCATTGAATAAAGTATCTAGGGACTCCAACAGAGCTTTTCTATTGCCTTATATTGTATAATCTTTGTTGCATATAAATAGTATATAAATAGTAGCTCTTTCCCACTTATAAAGGGATCAACTCTTGAATTAAACAAAGCAAGACGCGTCCAAATTAATCAAGCAAAAAAAGTACTTTTCACCATGACGTTGTGTTTGGGGTGTTTGTTGTCATCTATATTTGACCTCTCCTTCTTATCGTGAAAATATAGTGTTTAAAATTTAATTCATAAATTGTGACATCGCAAATAAAATATAAATTTTAGACATATACTATTTTTAAAGAAATTTTATCAACTTGTATATGTTTAGAAAAACTTTAATTATTATAATTAGATACATTTTTTTTACATAGATATCCAAATGTTTTAATGTATGTTCACCCCACAACACCATAACTAGAAAGATTATAATGCCATATTTATCTTGTAGGCTTTTTTTATTTGTTCAAATTAATGTTTAGATAAGATCCTCTTACATTTTCAATTTAAGACATTTATTAATAATTATGCCATAATATATTTCATTAATAGTTAAATTAAAATTATAATTGAAATATGATTGTAATTACTATAATCTCCATCAAACATATAATGTTCATCATAAATTTTGTGAAAAATTTAACTCATTTTTATATTTCTCCATTCCAGACTTTCTTGTGAAAGGTATGAGTATATTCATTTACATATCCTCCCCTCTTTTATGAATTTATATATATACAAAAAATAAATCTCTGGTTAACTAGATGTTTGTAACTTTTGATCATGCTAGAAAAATTCATTTGAAATATGAGTTCATTGGTGGATGATAGCACTAGTGTTCAAGGTAAATTCATCAATACCAACCTTTTAATTGTTGTAGCCTTATCTTTTTAATTATCTAAATTCTTATAAGTTTTGATAGCAATTTCATTATATGTTGTTGTATTCAAGTTTATTTACTTTATTGTTGAAAATTAGTTAAATCTTTTTTTGGAAATTTGATATCTAATAAAATATGGTCAATCATGGGTGATAGACGTTATAAGGGTTTATAAGTTCTTGCTAGATGATAACAATAGTCTCCCTTCGCCTTTGAATGAGAATGAACTCTTACATCTTAAATCATCAATTAAAAATTATTGTATAAAAATGAATAGATTTTAATTAAAACATGTAATCTAACTTTTTAGATTTAAAAAACAACACCCTCTTCATATTTTGAATGATAAGGAGCCCTTGGATCTTAAATCCAAAAGTTATTTTATGAAAATAAGTAACTTTCATTTAATTATCCTAATATACTGAGATAAGAAAATAATACATTTTAAGGATTAGCAAATCAAATGGTTTTTCAAAAATTTAATTATCATACCACCTATAACTATGTAACATTCAAAGTTATTGTTGTTTATTTATAAATATTTAATAATTATCAGTTTGATATTTGTCAAAATAACATAACTTACTTTTTAAGAATAATGTTTAGACAAAATAAATGTTTTACACAAATTGGCTAGTTGACCAGAATTTAACACTAGCAAGAAATTTTAAATTATTAAAAAAAGTATATGTTACTGTCATACTAATTGTAATTGGGTCAACTTCCATATGTTAATAAAAATATATATAGTGGTCCGACTCAATCTTTTCATTTGATATTTATGATCAAGGAGTTTATTACTAGTAAAAGCTTACTCACACTCGATATTTATACTCAATTAAAACATGTAATGATTTTCAAACCCAAAATATCAAGGGGATTAAGTGAAATTAATATACTCTAGATAAGAAATAATGCAAAGATATTTTTATGCCACATTCCACAAACCACATTTCTTTTAATATAAAGAATCCTCCATAACATCATATACTAATCAATAACTAAAATTTATAATATATATGTATATATATATATATATTATATTTTTTTTGAAAGGAGCTCCTTATATAATTTTTCTTACATTTTCTTATAAGTAGTTATTATTGAAGATTTTTGCTCATCTTATTTATCTTAATAGAGTATGGTAGATTATATATAAAGGTTATTGAGTTACTTTTTTTTTTAATTGAGATGTAATTAAAAAAAAATCATGATTTCTAGTGATTTTCTAATAACTTGTCATTTTGTAAACTTTTATTTTGATTATTTTTAGATGTTATAATCATATCAAACGACTCTGATGGAGGTAATTCATCAGAAACCCATGGATTAACAAGTGTTGCTGATAATGACGTAAGTCTATTTGAGCATTCAATTATATATTATGACTTGAACATTTAATATTAATGTAGTTTTATTTAAAAATATGTGTACATAGTAATAATATAATTATTGTGAGTTAATGTGAATGACAAGGATCTACGAGTTTGTATCGAGTGTTTAGTTTAAGGAGTCATAATGTTACCTTGCAAAGAGCTAAAAATATGTTATATTTACTTTGACAGACATTGATCCATGGATTCGTCAAGTGTAGTCAAGAAGTTGATCAAGAAATCACAAGTCATCCAATTCGGACTGCACAACCTGTAGAATCACACCGGCCAATAATACCATTAAGGTAATTGCACATTACATGTTTAAAAATAGTTACTAATCTTAATTTGTTATTACATTTTGAATTTTATTGTTTCTTTAATTTGTGTTTTTTATTAATTATTTCTATACTTAAATTCATAATAGGGTACTTGGTCAAAAAACCACACTAGCACAAGCAAAAAGTCTTGTGATTCCAGGAGGGAGTACTGCAGGCAGTCGTAGAAGACCTTATAAATCTCAAAGAATAACAGCGAGCTATGACCATGAGGTCCTGGAAGAAAAAAGGAAGAGAAAAATAACCAAACCTGCATTGTCCAAAAGAAAAAAGGTTGCTCCATGAGTGTCTAAATTAATTCTTTTGATCGGAAAGCTATAATTATATTATAAACGATTTATTAATTTAGGATGAAATTGTTGATTGTTTTGTTTGTATTGGTGAATGGTTACTTCTATTTCCCAACTTTTGAATATATTATTTATGAGATTTTAAAAATCATGAGTGAGTTAAGAGTTTAAGTTTATGAATTTTTAATTATGACACTTTTTGCTTATCAAATTATTTTGGATAGATAAATGATAGGAAAATTTACACAATTGAGCAAACATTCCACTATAAATAACAAATATTAGTTATAGTTTATATATATTACATATAAAGACCAAAGTTTAAAAAAGTTAGCTATGAGATTTCGTGGGACCCATACACCTTTTGTATACGTCCCTTCATCTTCCTCTAACACACTCTCTCTCTTTCTATACAAATATCATGACTCCTCTTTCCAATACAAGCCCTCATTTCTCTCCTTCAATCACTCCTCATTTCAATAGGTACGATTTCTTTTTCTTTT